>PVKA01006363.1:65355-84201 GCA_004027165.1 Ctenomys sociabilis
AGAGAGAGAGAGAGAGAGAGAGAGAGAGAGAGAGAGAGAGAGAGAGAGAGAGAGAGAGAGAGACTTCAAGAACCTTTACACAAAGAAACGTCACTCCAGGACAAGTACTGGACTGCACTAAAGAGAAGCATAAGCTAAGCAGAAATATTATAAATGGCAAGGCTTCCTTGGTCTTCAATGGTTATTTGTGTCAGAGCTGGCTAACCTGACCGTGGACGCCAGGCCAGCAAATGTGGTAGAAACCTCCCACTCAGTGCTAGCCTTCCTTCCTTCAGTTAGTTACAAACCTAGGAGCATCTCAGAACTCTGGAGAGCAAGCTTTCTTTTCTAGCGCTGACAGGTGCAAGGCTCCTTCCTACCTATTCCTGAGACACTTCTGGGCTGATGACAGTTTTTTTATGGAAAGAAAACAGTAAGAAAAGTGATGATAGGAGAAAGGAAGATAAACACGCCGACCTCTTGACTTGGGACTCTTTTCCTGCTGGGAATTTGAGGGGTAAATTCAGGGCACCGAGGAATATTGCGCTGTAATTAGAAAGTCTTTATCAAAGGTGTGCCTATGCTGTCAGCCCTACTCAAACTTGGACTTTTAAAGCAACAAGTGTTGCTAGCTCCTGTATAAAGGAATCAAATGTTTTGGCTCATTGGGAAAGGACCAGCCCCAAGGAAGTTAACTCTTGTTGAGGCTTTCAATTGGAGTGCTCCAGGAACACACACACACACACACACACACACACACACACACACACACACACACACAATTTGGTGAGAGAGGGAGAACTCGCTTTTATTGATGATGGAAAATTATTACTGAAATTGTTTTTAAGGCAAAAGACATTTAGTTAACTTTCTTTACCACCAATTGCCAGTGTGCCCTTGGCCTTTTTGTTTCCCTGACTATATTTGTTTCTCCATCTACAAAATGATGAGATTAAATTGGAAGCTCTCCAAGTTATCTTTTAGCTCTCAAATCCTGTTAAAATAGGCCATGCCCCATTGGCCTGAGTGCTGTGTTTAGGGCAGTCTTCTCCTTGCTTGAGGTGTAGGAAACTAGCAAAAAATTACCCATAGATCATTATCAACACGTTCTGTTACAAGGGGGACACTTTGTTTTCTTTGCTTGACACAAGGGTCTGGGGATAGTTCTCTGTTTCCTTTTGAGCAAGCATCCCACTGGGGTTGTGAGAACTTGACCCCACTTTCTATAATGGAATCCTGGCCAGTCATATCATCTGATCCTCTGGTCCTAGTACTGAGTTCAAGGGAGAGTCAGTCTACAGCAGAACTAGCATCATTCAAGGGGTAGCCAGGGTGAAAACAAAGGGTTGTCACTGTCACAGAAGTGTATCTCTGTAGGAATAAAAAATGGGCTCCTTTTTCAACATACTTTGTGTTTCTCTTTGGAAAATTGTTATACTCCTCTAATCTCATAAAAACAAAATATTTTACTGTCATATTCCAGTAAGCCATGCTGTAATTCGTGTACAAATCTATTGGTGTACACAATGTGTCAATCATCTTTAGATTTAAGGTCATACCCCACAAATGCATGCTTTGCACACCCTTATACCTGAAGCCCCTTGCTTTCTCCTGCTGATCGGAGCAGTGGAGGCGTTGCATAAACCTGTTTATATTCTGTGCCAGGGACTTTCACAGGAATATTTGAATACAAAATAATAGAACTATGTAGATAGAAGTACACACAGACACACAGACACAGACACACACACACACACACACACACACACACACACACACACACAGGCTACAGGGACGGACTAGGGTAAAATATTGGAGCTCCTGAATCCAGGCACACTTGAATAATTGCCCCTGGACTTTTTTATTTATTTAGGTTTTCTTTTTGTTGTTCAAAACACAAAATACCTCTCTAATAGTTGTTTTAATAGATAAGGTATAAAATGTAGAATAGCTGGGGTGCATATCCTGGTAAGGTCATATCTCTTAATTTTCAAGGGGAAGAAGTGAGAAAAAACACTGCAGAAAACCCTACTTGGGGACACAGGCATCCAAATCCTAGTTAAAAGGGCCAGAACCTTGGCATATTTTTGACAGATTAGATACCTAATTTTTACCTTCAGAGTATTTATTTGAAACTTGGTGACAAAATAAAATAAAATAAAATAAAATAGGCAGAGAGGTGACAGCAAGTAGTGCTACTTCTCTCCCACTTTCATTTCAAATCCAGTGCTTGCTCAACAAGCATCTCTTGTGGACTGGAATGCTGCCTGCTCTCTATTTCCTCCATGTTCCACTCTTGCTCTCCAAACATCTGGCAGCCGCTCTTCTGCCTTGTACTGCAGTCCTTTTGTGCATGTCTTTTCCCTTGCCAACTTGTGAGACCCTTGAGGGTGAAGGCTGAGTACGATTTATCTTTTTGTCGAGGACAATATTTTGAATGGGGTTTTGTACCTAAGAGCCACTCATGTGTTGGATGAATCAGAACCTGAATCAGGTTTTGTCATTCTGAATTAACTTTGACAGGGACGAAGATCTAAAGTGGGAAGAGCAGAAATGCTGGCAGATAAATTGCTGTCCTTTTAATCAGCATCCACCATTTCTGGAAGGTAAAGGATAATTAATGCATTTTGAAATAAGTTTGTTCTGGACAAATTAGTAAGCCTCAAACTCTGAAGTTTTCTTTGTCTTTCAGGACTCAAGTGCTCACTTCTGAGTCAATGTCCATGCCCACTGCCACCACTACCATTCTGTCAGGTCGAAGTCAGCCAGAAGTGAGTGTGTCTGTCATTATGCCAGGTTCTAGCAGCACATGCACTGCATAGAGAGTGCCATCTCTTGGGAGAGAAACTGGAAATCGATGCTAAGCTAGCCAACTGTCACATATTCAGTACCTACAGAATCTCATTAATTTTTACATCTTTATCCACTTAGCCATAGTGCATAGAATCTTGCTTTTATAAGTGAATATATATAGAGAGAGACATACATATACATATTTATATATATATATGTGTGTGAGTGTGTGTGTGTGTGATTGCATACGTGACTATATATATATATATATATATATATATATATATATATATATATATAACTTTTATTAAGAATATGCATTGTAAATCTTGGTGTATGTAGGATTCTGATCAAATTGGGCCAGCCCTTATTTTACTGTCCCATTTCACTAGAGAGGTATCTAGGTTTAGACACAAAGGTCATATATTATACAGTACAAAATATGTTCATGGGATTGCTCTATGTAACTATCCATCCATCCTCACTTAGGGTTCATAAAAATATCTAACTAAAGTTGATACCTGGCCTGACATCATATTTGTGCCATTTTGTTTTCTTAACCATCTCATGTTCTTTATTTTTTCATTACCAATCATTGTCTGAAGGAAATGTCCTTATTTACTTGTCTGCACATATTCATTTAAACTTTGTAATGCACTTCATTGTTGTCCTTAACTGCAGCTACTTGTGCCACTGTTGCTAATGATGTGCATAAGTTTATAAAACTTTATTTCATATGTATATTGCATGACTGAATGGGGTCACTTTTCCTTGTAGGCAGTGTTTCTTTCTATAATGTTCTATTGTATTTATTTGTAGTACACAACTAGTGTTATTTATCCAGCACCCATTCATCTGTTTCCTGTTCCAGTTTGTGAAGAAGCTCAGTGTAATACAGATGAGCTCATAGCTGATTCTGTGAAAGGTGCCATGAAATTGCCAATATTATCTTTCTTTCCTATAGTTCATTTAGGGATGCAATCCAGGGAAACCAAGGGACAAGATACATCTCTTGGGGTCTTCGCTCTGGCATTGCTATGTAAATATAAGACCTGGCGCACTCTGACACCATCACTAGATGCAGCAAGATGAAGCCCACACATGCAAGTGCTTTGCACCTGGGGAGCAAACTGATGCAGGTCTCCAGCTTTTAATCTTCAACTCTATATGCTAAGCAATCTCCACATTTAGGATGATTTTAGTTAACCTGTAGCTAAATGCATGATAATTGTTATTAAAGAACTACATATTAATTTAATCCTCTTGGTATATACGTTGGACACATCATTATCATTATTTGTATTGATAAGCAGATGGGGACCCACAAAAGTTTATTAAAGATTTACTTTTAGATATTTTCCCCAAAGAATTAAACTCATCATTTGACACAGTGATAATTGTTTGCCCATGTATATAGGGCCACAATTCATATTACTAAATCTTAGAAGCAGCCTGAATGCCTATAGCAGATGAATGGGTAAGTAAAATGTGGTATTTACATAGAATGGAATATTATTCTGTCATAAAGATAACTTAAGTCATCTGTAAGAAAATGCATGCACCTGAACCCATAATGCTAAGTACAACAAGTGAGACTCACAAGCCTAAGTATCACATTGTTTCTCTTACTTAAGAAACCCAATTTATTAATAAAAAACAAAATAAAAAGTAGATAATAGGAAATTGGGAAATAAAGTGAAATCAAGATCAAGAGACACAGGAAGGAGAGGGGGTTAAAAGGAGAAATTGGGATATATTGTATGCATTTATCTACCCTACACTAGGAATGTAAACATCATGGAGCACAAAGATGTACTAATTAAAAAAAGACACTTCCTTTTGTTTCTGCTTCTCTAGGTGGTCTCTCATTTTACACTTTCCCTGGGCACATCTGCGTCTCAGCCCTGACCTGTAGCTGCTCTCTGAATGTTCATCTTGTCAAACACTCAGTGCATGGAGACTCCCTTTGCAGCATCTCTGTGGTCATGGCCACTTTGTCCACACAGACTAGAGAGCCAGAAGTAGTGTCTCATCTCAGGACTCAAGGAGACCTGACCTCCAGTTTCTTTCTTCCCAGAACAGTGATTTTCCTCACTTTTCCTCTGGTTACAGAGGGAAAAATCCTCCCTGTCCTGCTCCATGGGGAGGAGCATGAAACAACTTCTGGGAAAATTGCTCTTGCAAAAGTGATTCTGTAGATAAAAATAAATCTCCCTGTCCATCATACTTTATACAGCCTTTGAGCAAAAGAAAAGGGTCCTTCCAGACCCTTGGATCAGAACAAATTGGCCTTGAGATACTTTGCAGACTAAAACTGCACCATGGTTGAAAGTTTCTAGATAAGCCTTATCTGAAAATTCATGTATCTTACACTTTCCCTATAATACTTCCAGGATGGTTCCTACAGTGGGTCATACTGTGGGAATGTGGCACTCTTGATCTCCGTGAACTGAGCTGGAGTTGGCAATTCTAGCATCTACCCAAACTCAGGCATGGGCTCACACCTGGAATGGGATACACTATGCTCTCTGTTTCCCTGGGGAGCCTGATGAGCTCAGGAGAACAAAGCACCTGAAATCTGATGTTTTAATATTTAAAGAAAGCAGATACATCACCATTAATTATGAGGATCTAGTCACAGAGCTTCTAGAAACCATCTCTTATAGAACATGAAAAAACTATGTCAGAGAATAAAGCCAACCCACAGATATGAGAAGAAAGCAGATATGAGGTAGAGTGAAGTAGGGCCTTACAAGGCCATGCAGGACACTGGACTTAGCCAAGCCTGAAGCCCCATTTACATTTTTGAACAGTACCTTTTAATTCCATTGTGTCTTAGTCTCTGGGTTGGGTTTCTCATACTTGAGAGTGCTAATTCAGATGTTCCTGCCTAAAGCCAGTAGAAAAATAAGTTAAAAATGGCCACTGATGATCAGACTTGCATGCAATTATAGAAAGATTGGAACTTTCTGATACAGTTTACAGCCACCTTACAGTTAACTCTTAGTATGACTTGAAAATATAATGTCAGAATCTAGATGCAATGACTTCAAATTATCATTTGTGTGAAAATCAAAGGAAGGATTATACTCCATTCTGATGGAATTTGAAGTTGTCTTCAAAATAATTTGTTACATTCATCTCATAAGAAATGTAGCAATAATACAGATTTTTATAAGTGATAAATCTGACATATTGTACTTATTTAAAGTCAGTAGTCATTTAAAGTAGCAGTTTGCTTTGTTTTAGGAATCAGACCCCAGGAACCTCCATGCTTGAGATCTGCTTACTTACAGACAATGGAGGCGCTCAATCCTTATCAGTTTTTTCTGCATTTCTTGACTACCCCAGATCAATGTATTCTACTTATTCTCATTATTGAGCATCTACTGTGTATTGGGCATGAAAATAGGTAGTGGATAACATAGAACTCCATTCAGTATCTGCACTGAATATGTACAAGTGTTATGATTATTTTTATCTTCACTCACACGGCTTAAGTGCTCTTGCAGTGATTTATGTGTTGACTCATTTAATCTACATAGTAAATTGAAGATTTCTTTACTTCTCTGTATGTACAGTGAGGTACTATCCTCAGCACACTAAGTTTTTGAATAAAATGTGGTCCAAAAATTTGCTTTACAATTTGCAGTAGCATAACTCATACAGCTAGGAAGCACCAGAGCCAGAACTGAGGTCAGGAATTTTGTCTCCAAAGTCTTTAGTATACTCACTATGGTCTCTAACCTGTGGACACAGAGGCACAGCTCACATGCATCTATTTGCAATCACACTATTCATGTGCTGTTGCTTATTTAGGTAGCAATAGTAGATGATCCACTTCAGCTGGCATTGCTAGGATAATTCCAGCAAGGAGAATCACGTTAAATGTATGTCCAGTCAACCATAGGTACCCAATATACAAATATTGCTCTTTCCCTTCCCAGGATCATGAGCAGTCTACCTAAAAGGTAAGATATGTCTGTATAATATTCTCTATCAGGTTTCTAAGTTTTCATGTGATTGTACACAAGTCACCTGCACCTTGCATCCCTGAGCAAGCTCTCTCCTTTGTTACAACCTTATTCCTGTGCCACATCATGCTGCAGCTTACTGAGATGCTGCTCCCAAGTATCCCTACAGCCTTGACACTGTCGTGTTCCCAGGATCAACACCCGCCTGAGTCCAATTCCAGTTCAGTGCCTTACCTAAAGTGAAGAAACAGCATCTCTCCTTCCTGTTATCACTCAACTCAGTAAAAATTACCTTAGTACTTGAGATTCTATAATAGCCCTCTATCACAATGCCTGAGTTTTCCTTTTGAGATGATATTTGTGTTTCTCAGCACAGTTAACTGGAATGTTACAGATCTATCTTGTCAAGGCTCGAAGTACTGAGAATTTTTCATTGCGATTTTTTTTTTTTTTTCAGAACTGGGGATTGAACTCAGGCCCTTGCACTTGTTATGGAAGCACTTATTCTACTGAGCTATCTTCCCAGTCCCTGAATTTTAACTCTTAGGAGAATGTATATCTGGAGAGCCACTCAGAGTGCTTCAAACATCAGGGACATCTAAGGACATCTGAGCATCCGACACCACTTGTTTATCACAGGCAGATAGTGGGACCTCACCCTCAAAAATCTCCCTTGCACACTCTTATCAGTTTGGCAACTGGTACAATGAATAGTATATTGAGGTGAGTGGTCCCTTGGACACTATGGACACAACACCTAACGGCAAGGGAGGACCTCAGAGAATGGTGGGTAAATGACCCCAGCCTTGGCATATAGCTACCTGTGGCCAGCTTCTTTGAGCTTGGAAGGTCCATGGAAGATGGGAAAAGTCTGCTTGGGCCCAGGGATATCCTTTAATCCTTGGAAGCCATGGAGAGAAAAGTTTCTCCCCCTCACCACAAAACAGTTGGATGGGTGGCTTGGATGATTTTTATTCTCCTACATAAATGAAGAGACTGATGGCCTTTTCAGCAAGTAGACTGGCTGAAGCAGGTAGAGGAGGACCTTGAGCAATGGCTGCCTTCTGTGGACCTCATATTGAAAAGTGGGAAACAGTGTCTCCTCCAGAAACATCTCCAGAAGTATAAGTCTTCATATCTGAGAAGAGTGTTGGGAAAATCCCCTGGTTTTGCATGCTAAGCCAGTCATACATCAAAGAGTAGAGGTAGAGGAACCCCTAGCCCAAGGAGGAAGACTGGCAGGCCTGCCTACCTCTACCTAGCGCACAAGGTACAAGACCTCTGCATGAAGCTGTGGGAGCTGACAAAGCAATTAAAACAGAAAGTCGGTGACACAGTGTGTATATGGCTGCTATCGCAGTGGGATGACAGGGCTGATAACATAATGAAGCCTACAGGAGATGTCTCCAAGAGCCAACACAGCCAGTATCTCTTCTATGTTACAGGTTGTGCAACATGTACAGAGGATGGCCTAGAATCAAGTAACCAGACATGACAAATTGTTTGATGGAGAGCAGCTCACCTGCTTTGGGAGAAGCTATAGGATATATGGAGAAAGTCACTATCTAGACTTGATAACTGTGCTGCATGAAGTGGGCATGCAGCAGATGAGGTTTGTACTACAGCATCAATAGTCCCGATGAGGGAGTGCTGATGGTGTGCATGACCTGGCCCGTGAGCCAGCTGGCAGTTTCACGCAGTGGCAGCCTTTCTAGCCCCATGTAAAGAGAACCCGATCCACAGTGCTGTTGATGCCTTGGCCAGGATCAGAGGTGTGGAAGTGAAGTACCACTTTACCGTGAGATCAGTAAATATTATACTGGCAAAGGAGGAAAAAGAAGGGGAGCTTTGAGGACTAGCTAGATAGCTCAGTGGACTAAAGCACCTACTTAGGCAGAGCACAGCGATGGGGGGGGGGTGTCATTCCAATCCCTGGCCATGCCCCGGGACACACTGAGACTGTGATTGATACTGAGCATGGTGGTGCACGCCTGTAGTCCCAGTGCTTGGGAGGCTGAAAACAAGAGAATCACTAGGAGTCTGATCTGGGTAGTGAGACCCTGTAGACCCTGTCCTAAATACATTAAAAAGGCAGGTGGGGCTTTGGAGTGAGCAGAGTCACCCCGTAAGGCAACTGACTTATCTGTCGCTGGCCTAGCCACAGAAAAGACAGGCAGACCAACTTTGGGTATGTTGCTGGCTCTCTGGAGGCACTTATGCTTTCAGCAACAATTCTAGCTATTGGGACAGGGCCAGAAGGCCAAAACAGCCCTAGTAAAGCAAGAGGAATTGACACTGGCCTCTTTTTCTTCTGGTTAGGAGTCAGGCCAAGTACCCTAGGCTTCAGGGTCCCAGATGACTGAAGGTCATTAGCTATTTACTGATACCCCCAAAATGTCCAGCATGTACAAGCATTGGCAGATACTGGAATGGAGTCAGTGCTAGTATATGGAAGGATGTGGAGGTCACTACACCACAGTCCCAAAGACCAGATGATTTCAGATATTGAACACTTGTCCTGTATGATGTTTCTTTCCCAAGTTGCTGAAAACATACCAGGGGTAGAGACACTTACTGGTGCTCAGTTCAGTAGCATCCTGGGAGAATTCTAGCTGTGAATTCCTGTGTTAAAAATCCATAGTCCAGGGGATGGGATATAGCTCAGTGGCATAAGTACTTGCCTGGCAAGCATAAGCTCCTGAGTTTGATCCCTGCTGTTAGAATAAAAAAAAAAAATCCTAAAAGACAAATTGTAGTCCAAAGCCAGGCATATCATGCACTGCTGAATCTGGCAACCTGTGCCAAAACTCTCTGTTTCACTATTTCTTTGAATTCATGTTATGTTAAACTCTGATTGCCTTGCAGATATGAAAGCTGCACTATACAATCTGAAGGAAGCTTTGCTGGCCTAGGGATGGGCTATAGGCAAAGAAAAGGTCCAGAGACCTGGTTTGTCTGTCTAATTCTTAGGTTTTATGTGGTTGGTAAGAGCAGACCTACGACAGTAGGCCGATTACTGTGGGCTTGCAAGGGTTTTGGCACATCTACCGCACCTGGATGCCCTGCTATGTGCTTTATGTGAGATGAGCAAAAGGAGCATGAAAAGGGGCTCAGTAGTTACAATGGAAGCTGCTTGATGATTAGATACAGTGGAAGTTGCTTTTCAGGACGCAAAGTGGACTGTTGTAAAAGTGCAAGCCCTATGAGTCATTGACTGTAACTTGACATTTATCCTAACCCTTAAAGTGCATGAAGATGGATTTGGCTGAGACCCATAGTAAAAACTGGGAAAACAGAAGCACCCTGCTGGGTTTTGGTCACAGATGTGGAAGGAAGCAAAGACCTGGTACTCTCTGACTGAGAAACAGCAGCACTGCGTGTGCTGCCCTGCATGCCTGTGACAAATCACAGGACAGATAGAGGGCTAAGTACAAACCTGAACAGCTCGTCCTGGGGAATGGAGTGGCCCAGGGCCCACACTCAAACCTCCAATGGCAAGCCTCTTTCTCAGCTAGCCTGTTAGCAGCTGAACTGGCAACAGTTTTGGGACTTGTGATGTATATGGCTCTGTAACCCATGAGAGGGATGACAGGACTTGACCCTTAGTCCCTATGCAGAAGGGAAAGAGAGATCTCCAGCTGATACCAGATATACTGATTGGTCTAGCCATGACCCAACCCCAAAATGGACAAGGCTCACTATCAGCCCAGGGAAGAAGTATTCCTGCTTGATACCTGAACACCCAGATCAAGATAGTAGGCAGAGTTGGGGGCTGTGTGATTGTTAGCGATGCATGATGAAAGCCTTCTGCATGTGTGCATGGACAGCTATACTGTCACAAGAGGGCTGATGCTCTGGCTGCCAGTCTGGGTGGGAGTGACAGAGCACCACTCCTTGTAGGGTGCTGACTCGTGGCATGACATATGGGAATGTGGCCAAGAAACTGATCATGTAAGACATAAGCCTGCTTGTCACAGGGGAATGACTTAATACATACCTTGACAACACCTATCAATGGCTGACTGATAGGAATAGAATCTGACCAAGAATAGTGACTGCTGCATCTGGCATAGTGCTAGCAAAAGCACCTGATTAAAAGTAGCATCTGACCAGGGGCAGAGCCCATAAACTTAGCCCACCAGATTGAAGCCCTTGCTCAGCATTTGGCCCACACTTTGAATGTTAGGCTCCAGGTTTGATGTTGCTTGTAGAAGAAACTGTTCAACTGAAAAAGTGGCTATGCAAAGAAAGCCACATGGTCCTTGATGTGTTAGCTACAGCTATGTGTGCCCTGTTACATAAAGAATGTTACACTTTTGCACCTCAACCTTTGAGCACATGGGCATAGGAAACCATTCAGATTGCTTCCAAGCTCAGGGCATCTGGGGACTCCTAAGCATGTGACGTTGTTTGTCTAGAACAGGTGCACATGGACATCTCATCCTCAGAAATCTTCTTTTCTGACACTTTCAATATCCATATCCTTTTAAGACTTAAACAATATTTTTAAATTAACCATGATGTTATTTACAAGCTTGGAATCTCCAAAATTGTCTTATATTTGTATCTTCTTTAAAGCTAAAATGAATACAAAGTTCATGCCAATATCTTAGCCATTGATTCCTAAATATGTCAGATAATATTCTTATGCTCCAATCCCACAAGAGTTATCTCTAATCAATAAAAATTGGGGTCTAACCTCTTTTTATGGAAACTGATAGAATGCAAGCTGTTGTGGTTGAGAATCCTACCAACTAACTGCTACTTTCAAAAACATGCTGATGGTTCTCGGGATCATTGCTTTGCCCATCTTGTGTGTACAAATGTACACAAATGGGCTTTGTCCCTGTCCTGTTTCCCAGCTTTTCTCCTTACCCTCTCCTTGTTGTCCAGTCCTCAAATTCTCGCTTTCCTTTTAGTTGTGTTATACCTTTCTATCTTCTTTTGATTTCTTAAACTAGGGAGACTATACAATATTTGCACATGTGGGTCTGGTTTATTTCACTTAAAAGTATATGTTCAAGTGGCATCCACTTCAATATAAATGCTTCAAGCTTATCATTCTTTATAGCTGAGTAATACTCCATTGTATAAAAATACCACATCTCTTTCAACCATTCCTCATGTGATGGGCATCTTGGTTGTTTCCAAGATTTGACTATCACAAATTGTGCTGCTATAAACATAGGTACACATATATTACTATATGTGATGTTTTCAATTCATCTGGGAAAATTCCCATAGGTAGATAGCTGGCTTGAATGGGATTTCCAGTCCTACTTTCTTAAGGAGTTTCCACATAGATTTTTATAATGGTTGCACCAGTCTACATTCCCACCAGCAGTAGTGTTCCCTTTTCCCCAGAGCCTCTCCATTTGTTGTTGGTTGATTTGTTTATGATAGCCATTCTTTCTTGGGTGAGGAAATAATTCTCATAAAATATTTGGTAACCAAAGCTAAGGACTATGATCTACAAAGAACAGAAATAAATAAATGACTGGAGCAATGTGAACATCGTGACTGGTACCTTACCTGAGCATGGGAAATAAAAAAAAAATAATAATAATAAATAAGAATACAAGGATGCTGAATGATCCTGATTGCCTTCAGAGCCATTAAAGCACACACCCAGTTGTCTTGTGGGTCGTGGAGGTGTGACCATGTGGTTTAAGTCTGGTCTCTGGCTTTCGCCTCTTGCTTCTCCTCCCCTGTGCTGTTTTCCCCTATTCCGAAGTTAGCAGCTTTGCTGTGCTACAACTGTGCACAGGTTTTTGCCCGACAGCTAGCCACTCCTGAACTCAAACCTTTTCAGAATGGGCCAAATTAAAGTTTTCCCCTGGAAGTTATGGGTGTCATGATTTCCCCCCAAACACATATCACCACCTATGTACAATAGACTAGCAGAAATGGGGGCTATTTAATACTGAGCTGATGATTCATTGATATGGGAATGATAGGATAAACAACACAAAAATAAAACAAAACAAACTGCACAATTTCAAGAGTCCACATAGATCTTTGACTAACTGGAATTCTCACTTTCCAGAAGGTGGAGACTTATTGTGCACCCAGATCACTTACAAGACCACTCAGGAGAATACACATCAAAGGAAGGGCTAACCATTCACTTGACAGTGTCTTAGAAACAAGGTAATCTACATGTAACCTAGGCCTGCCAAAACAAGTTATTAAGTTTGATGGAAAATAACATAATACTTAACAGTTACATTTATATTTACACTGAAAAAGTCAATAAACAAGTTAGAATAGCAAATTTTAGAATTAATATATAAATCATCAAGGGGAAAAGAATATTAAAATACCCTCATGTTCTATTAAATTGCATGGCAAAAGGACTTGTGCAGTTATAATTAATATAATTAATTAGGTGATTTAAAGGAAAGAGATTACACAGTAAGTTACCCTACTCATAAGAGTTGTTTGGCTGAAAAAATGGTAAATGTACTTGAATTATTGAAGTTATTTGTAACAAGTGAGAGTCTCCATGCTGAGAACGAGGAGTCAGAGATTAGCACTAGGAGAAAGGTGCTTCCACTAGAATAGCCAGCAAGAGCCCGAGGATATTAATCCTTTAGAACAAGCTGACTTCTACTAATAGCAGGTAAACCTAAAAGTGCATTATTCCCCAGAGTCTGCATTAGGAGCTCTCTAGTAGATATTTTTTTGTCAACCTGTGAGAGTTTAGAGAATCTAATAAAACCTCTCATAGCTATGACCTAAAAAAGTGTGAGAAAAATGATTCATTATATAACCCAGAAATGTGTGTCAATTTTCAGTGGAGCAATAGAAAACTAACACAGAGTGTGTAAAAGTCTTGAAGAATATAAAAAAGATTTCATGAGGAGGGAATTAGAAAATATTTGGAACACAATGATCTGGGTATGGTACATAGTCCTAGCACTCTGAAGCCTAGGCAAGAAGATCTTAAGTTTAAGCCCAGCGTGGACAATTTAACAATTTGTTGAGGAGACTGGTCCTGCTGCTAATAAAAAAATATCATCACAAAAATGAACAAAGAGCTGATGAAATAGCTCAGCTTCCGCAAGCTTAGGCAGGCACAGGGAGCTGGAGTTGTGTCTCTAGCGCCACACGCTGTGCAAGCCCTGCCCTCAGGATAGGCTGACCTAGCAAGAAACAAACACACAAAAATAATCTAGCTAAAAACAATATAAGATCTGAAATTTGATGTCTACATATATACAAGCAGATGCACATTGCAAAATAAATGACAAAGGAACTTAGAAATACATGGGTCATTTGTCAAAATGGGCTTTATATTGTTTTCTAAAGCAAGCAGGAATACAATTTAAATTATGGAACTCATTTTGGTAACAATGGTAATCAACGAAAAATAACAATGTTACCTGGGATGTCTCCTAACATTTGAAGGTTCAAAACACCATCCCGTTTTGCCTCCTGAATAACTGCTATGAAGACAATATGCGATGTCTTAAGTTTTGTAACTGTCATACTAACCTGATTTGAAACTGTTTCATTGCTATTTTATCTTGTTTTCTCATTAAAACAAATAAAAGATAATTTTTAAAAAGCACAAAAAGCACAGTGCAATCCAAGATAACCCATACCTCACACAAACAAACCAAAGGAGCACGCCTCCCCCAGGCCCTGCGATTCTCTCCTGCTCTCCTCATGCACGCATGCGTGCTCCTGCGCGCTCTTGCGTGGCTTGAGCAGCTTCGCTCCGGGCCAGAGCCTTGTGCGTGCACTTCCTTTGGAGCCAGGCAGCCTCGCATGGACAGAGGCTTCGGAAGCTGCGAGCCAGAATAAACCTCTCTTCCTTTAATGTCTTAGTCTCTCACAGTGATGCAGAAAGTCACTAAGGCAGAAGCTAACACAAGCCATAGAACGGGACTGCTGAAAGCCTTGCATTAAAGTGTAGAAAACAATTAAATTCACCCATGTAAACTATATATTAAAACCTTGAGAAATAAACCCCAAGTGAAAAGAAAGTATAAAAAGTATTACTCAATGAATTATTAAAAGAGCAAAACTAGAGAAAGAACCAAACGCTTTTTCTCAAAGATTTCAGTATAAGCAAAAATAAAAAGCAAGACTATCACTCCAGACCCCAGACTCATCGGGACAGAATATGAACTATTTATTGTCCCAAAAATAGAGAACGAAAGAAACTGACAAACTCTGAAAGACATAATTTACTAAAACTGACTCAAAAGGAAACAGTAAGTCTGAAAGTGTTTACGTCTTCTGAAAGTATTCTGGCACTACAAATCTTCTTGCCTCAGGCACATAGAGCAATGGGAATTTAGTATAAAGAGGAATGAAAGTTCTTATTAGAGCTATGGATATATTCTAAAACTGATTTATGGTTACTTTTGTGAAACTTCATAAAGTTAGTAAAAATTATTAAATTGTGAACTTAAAATGGATGGATTTCATAAGTAAAATGTATCTCAATAAATCTGCTTAAAATAAGATATATGAAATAATATATTTTTAAAAAATCCTTCCCTAAAGGAAAATAGCAGGTTCAGGTGAATTTAATCAAATGTTTAAGGAAAAAGTATCAATCTTTCACAGACTTTCAAAAAATAAATGAGAGGAGAGCAGGAAATGAGGACATTTTCTAAAACATAATTTGGTGAACAGCTCACATATAAATCAAGTCATAGAGCACACATGTGTACATTTTGAGAATAAAGAATATACATGTCCTCCAAAAAAAGTTTTAAAGATACCTCATGTCATATGGGAAGATACTAAACACTGTTAGTTATCAGGGATGGTCAAATTACAACCCTAATGAAATGCTACCGCCTGTGAGAATAGTTAAAATAGAAGCCACTTTCCTTATGTCTGCAAGAATGTGAAAGAAGCAGTATGTTTGTTCACTGATAGTGAAAATTTAAAATGTTATGACAAATCCAGGCACTTATTTTTCAGTTTTTTATATGAAGAAGCATACATTCTCTATATAATCAACATTTTCTGTTATGTTCAAGAACATAAATATGTCTGTCTACAAGAATTTTGTAAATATATACATCTACCAAAGTGTCTAAATAAGTGCCCAGCATAGTATTGTTGTAAATACTCATACAACAGTCTAACAGAAACAATTCAAATATCACCCAACATAAATACATAACAGTGTAATGAAATCATATTCATCTGGAGAAGCTCCCACATTACTTATATACAGCACAGGCAAGTTGAAAGAAGTTATTAAAATAAAAGTATGTAAAAAACAAGAATATGTACTGCATTGAATATTTCATTTGAAATTTCAGAAAATTCTGCGTTAATTTATTATAATATCAGCCTATTTCTGGGTGTAAAGAACAGATTTTGTAAAAGAAAATACAAAACACTAATAAAAATTAGAAAAGATACAGAAATCACTAAACAAAGTAATATGAATTTGGCAGTACTTGTATTGCATAGTGTTGTCTTCAACTTAGTTGTTTAGATGACCAGATATATCCATGCACAATTGAAAAAAGAAAGAAAAATGTTATAAGAAATTAAGAAGAGAGAAATAGAAAAAAAATGACAAAAATTTAACATGAACTGCTTTCCATTGGCAAGCAGAAATCAGGAGTATCACATCCATTTTAAAAGTGATAGAATTATTATGCATCTTGACTTTGGTAATTGTTACCATATAACATTTTACGGTTAATTTATACATTTATAAAACTATAATTGTATGCTTAGCCTGTGTGAATTTTTATTTGGCTAAATTATACATCAATGATGGCAACAGAATAGTGTGTAATTTTGGCTAATTATTGACTTTATTTCTTCTATATTTTTCTAATAGCTGAGCTAAAGAGTTCCTTCCTCTTTGAGTTTTAAGCTTTCTTTGTGGTCTAATTGCATGCTCTTACTCTTAAATTACTGATCAAATACAAATTTGCATAACATCTCTTAATGAACTTTTATAGTTCTGATTGTATTCCATGTTATAAAACACATTATTTTCCCATAAATTCAACAGTGATTAATTTTGTGACTGGCACTTTGAAAAAAAGCATTGATAAAAACCTCTTCAAAGAACTCTTTTTCTGTATGATAAACATATATGGCAGAAATACCACTAACTCTCCGGTCTGTTTCATATCTTCTCACACACCCAGCAGTTATAAGAGGAGCTCCTGGTTCTTAAGATGTTTTCTCTGGGAATCTTTTTTTTTGTTGTTGTTTTGGTGGAGCTGGAGATGGAACTCTGCCCCTCGTGCTTGCCAGGCAAATGCTTATTCTACTGAGCCATCTACCTGGCCTCTGGTAACTTGTTCCTCAAAGGTAGATTAAACTTCTGTTCACTCTTGTGTTTCTACTTATGAGACAAGGCTTCAAGTCTATGGGATAGAGCTAGAAAATTCAAGTGATAAAATTGGTGCTTCCTTCTACACTCCTCTCAAGCACTGGTACAGTATTAAGGAGATTAACATCAGAGAAATCCCATCTAAAGGAGAGTCTGCAAAATATGTGATGTATACTTTAGAAAATATCAAGCAGGGAAAGTCTAAATAAGCATCATAGTCATGGAAGCTTTGAGAGATATTATAAATGTAAATATACTTTGGTATTCTGGATCAGAATAAGGACATTATGCAAAATAAAGATAACTTAAAGTGTATTATTTACTTCATGATACTATGTCATTGTTGGTTCACATTTATTGTGACAAAGTAGCAATCAAACATGTTTTTAATAATAGGAGAAACTACATGTGGTGCACACTGGATCTTTATTATCTGTGGGATTGCTCTGTAGATCATAAGTTCTTTCCTTTAAAATAAATACAGCTTATTGAAAATTCCTTTAAAAAAAAGGCAAGTACAGAATGGAATGGTGAAAAACTGAGACCAAGGTGGCAAAGAGCAGGAACATGCCAGGGGCATCGACTCTCTGTGCTTTTATGCAATATACAGAGATACTACTAAGCAGATAAAATAAGCACACAAATAGGAAAAGAAGATGTCAAATTATCCCTATTTGCAGATGGTATGTCTTTGAATATATCAAAATGTAAAGATTCCATCAAAAACCTATTATAGCTGAAATATGAATGCAGTAACGTAGCAAGATAAAATCGACATCTAAAAACTGGCGTTTCTACAACAAAATTGAATTTACTGAGAAAGAAATCAGGAAAGCCATCTTATTCATAATAACCACAAATATTAAGGAAGATGCTCAGTAATAAATTCAAGTAAGAAAATGAAAGATGTCTATAATAAACTTTTCAAAACATCAATGGTGGAAATTGAAGATACTATAAGATGAAATGACTTTTCATGGATTTGAAGAATTAACATTGCTAAGAAGTCTGTAGAACTGAAAGCAATTGACTCATTGCAGTCCTTATCAGTATGCCAGTGAAAATATTCAGAGTAAAGTAAACCAACAAACAAAAAGTTAAAATTCATATTAAAACACAAAAGATCTTGAGTGGCTGAAGCAATCTTGACCAAAAAGAACAAAGCTAGAGACATCACAATACTGAATTTCAAGACCTAATACAGAGGCAATGTAGATTTATTTTCTTGTCTTTTTAAATTTCTTATAACTTCTTTTTTGTCAATTTTGCATGCTTATATGTGGGAATCTGAAAAACTAATTTGAACACAAAATCATACAATATAACAACTCTTGTTGAATTCCTATTATTTTGTGAAGTTCTCTATTGTTTCTATTTTATTGCACTATTTTGTATTTGCTTTAGTTAATAAAAAGTAAGGTTAGTTTACAGATAACTTCAAAAAATAGCATTATATTGACACTAAATAGACACAAGGAGAAACATAACAGAAAAGAGAGTCTAGGAGAAAACTAAAGTTTTCTCCTAGAAAACCTACACAGCCTTATCTGACTCAATTGATTTTACTTGTTATACATTTCCTTTTGTATTTCTGCTTTTCGCTTGTTATACTAGGGAGACTATACGATATTTACACATGTGTGTCTGGTTTATTTCACTTATCAGTATATGTTCAAGTGGCATCCACTTCAGTATAAATGCTTCAAACTTATCATTCTTAATAGCTGAGTAATACTCCATTATATAGAAATACCACATCTTTTTCAACCATTC
>PVKA01006364.1:0-20971 GCA_004027165.1 Ctenomys sociabilis
GGCTTTGGGCCCCATCCCTGAGGACACAGATGCAGGATTCTCCTCCTGGTCACCCAGGCTGGACATGACCTCTGAAGTGTCTTAGCCCATGCACAGGTCTCCAATGGTGCCAGTGACATCAATAAGAGCCCACTTCTAGTATCCAATGTGCCAATTGCCCAGTCATTAAGTTACCAGAAGACCCTGTCAATTTTCTACATTAGCGAAGGACCAGAGTGTTGGAGTTTGGCCAGTCACTGTGTTGATGTTTGATCTGTGAAGGAAGGGATGTTTGTGTCCCCATCACACCCATAAGATTGAAGATCTAATCCTCAATGTGGTGGCCTTGGGAGGTGGGTCCTGCAGGAGCTCATTAGGTTACAAGGGTGGAGACCCAATAAATCCGATCAGTGCCTTTATAGGACGAGGAAGGGAGCCAGCACCAGCTCTCTGTCCATATAGGACCTTTGAGAAGTGAGTACTCTGCAGTCAGGAAGTGGGTCTCAGCAGGGCCAGCCAGGCTGGGCTCCTCTAGCTAGGGAGAAAAATGTATTTCTGTCACTCAAAAGCTACCCAACATGTGATACCTTGTTATGTCTGCATGGATTAAGGTGTCTACCGCCCTGGGCGTGCAAATTCCTGATAGTGGAAGCCAAACAACCCTGCCCCTAGCATTTGGCTGAAACTATGCATGCACACATCTGTGTGCCTACACACATGCACGCGTGCGCACACACACACACACACACCTTGGTGACACTGCTTTTGCTGAAAGCTCAATGCAAGTGACATGGATCCCAGCTGTGGGTAGCAGGTAGGCAAGGCTCCAGAATGCCATTTCTAGCACCTACACACCACAGGACCCGTGCAAGTCCATACCAGGCAAATTTTTTAATTGCTCTGTGTCCCCACCATGACGTAGGGAAGAATATGAAGGCTTCTCTCAAGGGCTGATAGTAGAGCACAGTGAGAATCAGTGGTTGTTGCTATTAAGTGAAGAACAAAACTGCTGCTCCACTTTCTTTCTGTTTTGCCTTGATTTTAGCAAGTCGTGGCTCAAAGAGCCGCTCTGAGGGCTCCTTCTCTTACTCAAAAGGGACAGGCTTCCTTTTGGTTAAGGGAATGGAAGTAAGAGTGGCAGCTGGTGGGGGTGACAGAAGAGGAAGGAGCCCACGTTGGACTCTGCTGTCCGATCAGTACCAAGGCAGGGGGCGGTGAACTTGAGTCCTGATACCCCGGGAAAAGTAGGAGTGTGCCAGGGAGACCTTGAGCAAGGAGCTGCCCGTGGGCGCCCTGGAGACGAGCCCAGGAGGCAACCCAAGTGCACAGCGGGATTGGACCTGGTGCAGGAAAGCCGCCCGAGGCAGGGACGCTTCCTCTGAGACACTAGGGAGAGGAAGGAGGCAAGATCCAAGGCCCCGGGGCAGGGAGGACGGTGGTGTGTGACAGCAGTCCAGGCGAGATGCTTGGGCAGGAGCAGGTGGGAAGTGTATCAGTCAGGGTTTTACTAGAGGTACAGCCGTAACACAAAATGTATAAATGTATAAGCAATGCCAAGATTGGCTCGCAACGGCCAGCCAGAGTCAGAGGAGGAAGCGCGCACAGGGCATCTGCGCACTGGAAGGTCCAGAGCCCGCAGCACTGCTCCGCGCAAGTCCGTACCAGGAGGCCGATGGGTCTGCGATGGATGGCCGACGAGTCTACACCAGAAGGCTGAAGGATCCAAGGCCGAAGCCAAGAGTCCGCGCTAGAGGCAGGAGACGACATCCAAGCTGATGGGGAAGCCTGGGGCTCCTCCAAGGAAGAAAGGGACCCTCCATCCCCCCTCGTTCTCCTTTCAGTGATGAGTCGCTCCAGGGTGGGGCCTCCAGCCCCTCAGGTGTGGAACTTCTGAGACGATTTAGTTGAGCTCTTAGCTTCTCAAGTTAACACAGTCAACCAACCACTCCAGGAAGGAAGGTGACAGAAGCCAGGAGGCTACAGGAACCAGGCAGAGCAGAAAGGGAACCTGTGGGATTGAGGTGGAGGGCTCAAAGCCCGGGCCCTGCAGCAAGTCGGAAGCCAGGGGCGGTCCTGAGACGCATTGCTCTCTCACCCTAGTTTCTCCATGCCTGATGTCTCTTCCTGCCTATATTTTCTTTTTATTATCTATTTATTTATTCATTTGATACAGGGTCCTGCTATGCAGTTCAGATTAGTAGTGATCCTCCTGTCTCAGCCTCCCCAGCACTGGGATTACAGGTCTGCGCTACCTCACCCGGTTTCCAGGGCTGACAGGGCATGTAGTACCAGGGATTGAACTCGGGACCTTGCTCTTGCGAGGCAGATGCTTATGCGACTGAGCTGTCTTGCCAGGCCCCTTCCAGTCCATATTAGGCAGAGGACTTACATGGCACCCTTAAGGAATATTCATGAGAAAATCCAGCTTGCCTGCAGAGTTAAAAATCAAGTCTGTATTTAGCAGATGCCACAGCCAGCCGTGGAACAAGTCCGCTTGGCTTAGGTTGTGGGTGTGACTGGGAACCTCCAGTCCTGCTTAGGATTCCCTGGTGATTCTTTTGAGATAACCGTGGAGGGAACTGTGTAGTTGAGAGCAGGACTTTTATTTTTTAAATGTGGTCTTTGGATAGCTAATATACTTACATGATTCAGGGGGAAAGAAAAACTTTTAAAGAAAATAATATAAGGTAATAGGCTGTCCCCACCTGCTGGGAGCCTGAGGCAGGACGATTACAAGTTTAAGTCCAGGCTGGAGAACTCAGCAAGCCCTTGTCTAAAACCTAAAACAAGGGCCGACCAAATGGCTCAGCAGATTAAAGTGCCTGCAAGCAGGTGCAGGGGCTGGGGCTTTGATCCCCAGGCCTGCTGTGCTGGCCTCATCCCAGGGCACCCTGAGACCTCGATCGAGACTGGGCGTGGTGGTGCGCTTGTAATCCCGGTTCTTGGGAGGTTATAAACAGGAAAATCACTACAAGTCCAACCTAGTAGTGAGACCCTGAACACCCTGTAGACCCTTCCCTAAAATACAAAAAAAATTAAATTAAAACTAAAATAAAACACCCAAGGATGTAGTTCAGTGTGAAGGCTCCGGGCTCAGTCTTCTATACCACAAAAAGAAAGGAACATAAAATATTCTACCCAGGCACCCCATCCCTCTCTCAAAAGCAACTCTTCACATTTTTGCATATATAAGATAAACATTCCTAGCCTGGAAATCTGACATCTGTGATGCTCTGAAATAGACATTTTTAAGTACTGACATGATGCTCAAAAAGCTCTGAATTTTGGATTTGGGACTCTCAGATTAGAGATGTTTAACTAATAAAGTTTGTGCAGATCAGCCCCAAATCTGAGAAAGATGAAGATCTGAAACAATGTTGGCCCCAAACATTTTAGATAAGCAATACTGGTACATGTGTATTACGATTCAGGGATTTGTTTTACACTACAATTAGCAGCGTGCCATACGTGTTGGTCTGTACCTCTCTTTCCTGGTGAGGAAGGCCAAGCTGGGCCACTCTTAAAAGTGTCCTTTTTATTTCTCTATGCTTTCACCTGCTACATAATATTCTGTCCTATGGCTGGGCTGTGGTCTACCTAACTGGTTTCTTAGTGACCTATACACATGCAAACTGTGCTAGTAAATGAGGGTAGAAACAGTGTTGCAAAGATTGATTTATGAGTAGAATTTCTGGGTGATGGGTGGGTGAATTTGCCATTTTGGCAGAGGGCCCCAGTGGCTTGACATCTAGTCTGTGCCACTTGGCACCCTCTGTCCCACCAGTCACAGACAGGCCTGGTTCTCAGACTTGCTGAGTGCGCCAACCCACAAGGAGAGTCATGGTGTCTCAGCTGTCGTTTTTATTTCTTTCCTGTTATTTTGTTTTTGAAACAGTCTCACTATGTATGTAGTTCAGGCTCCCAAGCTGGCCTTGAACTTTCAAGGAAGAATCTGATTTTTTTCATTGCAAGAAAGAATCAGATATCCTGGTGGAAAATAGAAACCAGTCGGCTTGATTTAATTTCTCATAGGAACCAGCTTTAAAGGATGTGTGTTACACTTCAGGACTTGGAGAGATATTTGGGCATTTGTGTTCACAGTAGCCTTATTCCCAGCGGCCAAGAGGTGGAAACATGCCCTGCCCACCAGTGGGTGAGCAGTAGACAAACATGGCTACAGAAACAGTGGAATAGTATTCAGCCTTTAAGAGGCTGGGAATTCTGATGTGTGCTACAACACGGCTGAGTCTTGAGGAAATTACACTAAGTGAAATGACAGTCACAAAAAAGATGCCTACACTGTGCTTCCCCTTACGTATGTGAGTGACCTAGAATAGTCAGATTGGTACAGATGGAAGGTAGGACGGGGTTGCAGGTGTGGACAGGGAAGAAGGAGGAGGCCGTGTTTACCAAGCAGAGCTTCCCTTTGGGAAGTTGAAAGAGTTTCAGAGAAATGGATGGGGGTGGGGGGATTACGCAACCATTGAACGGCACATGGCGGTATCACAGGTCATGTATAATAATTATATAAGAAATACAATTATAAATTTATAATTTCCGTATATGTGACATATTTGAAAATTATGACAGCCGGGCGTGGTGGCGCATGCCTGTAATCCCAGCACTCGGGAGGCTGAGGCAGGAGGATTGTTGTGAGTTCGAGACCAGCCTGAGCTACAAAGTGAGCTTAAAGCCAGCCTGAACTGCATAGCGAGACCCTGTCTCAAAAAGACAAAAAAACAAAAAAAAACAAAAAAAAAACAAGAAAATTATGACAAATGAGCGAAGCTGGCTTCCTCCCATTTTGGCTGCTCTCGGTGGCCGGAAGTGAAGTCTCGAAGCTGGAAAGTCTTTCGCCTCAGCACCTATTTGCTTTCAGTGCGTTGGCTCCCAAGGACCCGCTCCTGCAGGTTCATTCTTCGAGACTCCCTTTGCCAAAAAGAGTGGAGGGGACAGAGAGAAATTATAATGGGCTCTTTTCTACTCAGAAGCTCTCCTCTTTCTGAAATTACTTGCTTCATTTCTTCTTGGAGGGGATGTAAGATGGAAATATCGTATCAGGGACGGAAAAGGTGGAAGCTCGTATGCCCTAGGCTCGGCGGACCCACGCAACCTGATATAAAGGCATCTTCCCTTTCTGCGGAGCAAGGGGACAGGACCCATTTTGAAGCGTTACCTTTGAATTCAGGGGGACCCCTGGCAATGACAGCGGCTGTGCTTGTGTGTCCTGCTGTTGGACAGCATGCGCTGAAACCCTCCCCAGGAGCGATCAGAGGCTTGCAGAGCCCCGCGGGTGTGTGGGCGGCGGGGCCGGAGTGCAGGAGGGCGAGCCCTGCCTCGCTGCTTCCCACGGTCACGGTGCAGGGAGTTGCAGGCTCAGACAGTGCCCAGAGCCTCCTCATGGGCACCCGCAGGCAGCCCCATTGGGTAACCCGGTCAGAGTGGTGCTCTTGATGTCCTACTGCACGCCCTTAAGACAGTCACCATCAAGGTGACATTACCGCCGTCCCTCTGCACAGCCAAAGCTGTCTCTGTCCGTGTTCCCTTCACCTCCGTTGGCTCATCCGCCCCCAGCCTGTCCCCAGCCTCGCTTTCCTCCACCTCTTGTCAGCTGCCCAGGGCCAGCCACCCTCCTCTGTAACGTTCCCTGCTGGGGAGAGCCAGGCGGAGTGGCCAGCTGGTGCAAGGGACTGTTCTGCCGAGCCTTGTCCCGGGGCTGAGCCCAGCCCAGCCCGGCTGGTCCCATTGCCTAGAGCAGACACCTCTCCTGTACTCGCTGCCTTCCTTCTTTGTCACCCGGGCCAGCCAAAAGGACTTTTGCAAGCCCGCCTGAAATAGTCCTAAATGTTCCCATGCAGAAACATGAATGACAGTATAGTGAGTACTATAGACAGCTCCTGTGACGGCTGCTCAGACCTAGAAGCGGCCTGGCCGGAGCCCCAGAAAGTTCTCTGCTGCCTCCTGCCGGCTCCCCCTGGGGCTCCCCCTAACCCCCAACCACCTGCTTATCATCCCTGCCTTGTTTCTCTAATGCAGGTGACATTAGCTTTTTATCTTTAAGGAAAGCTATTAAGGAGAAGGCGTTCTTACCGGTTTCATTCTTGTGCTCCAGGCTGTAGCTGCTGTCCATGCTTCCCAGCTGGGACACTGAAACAGCTCCTCCATTTGCAGTCAGATGTTGGAGTGGCTGTCGCCTGTGTCCCCCGCATACATCCTCGTTCCTGTCACCTGGCACACAGGCCTCTGCATGGCTTGGGCAATAGACAGAAACAAAATGGCCTGATCACACTGCCACCAGCTTCCGACGACTTGCGTCGATTTCCATTCCTTCTCCTGGTGTCTGTGAGCCCCAGCACCTCTGTGACCTCACCAGCAACTCCTGCTGGTGGCCTTTTCAATTCTGACCCTGGGGTGGCAGGTAGCAGCATTTCATTGTGGTTACATCTCCCTGATTTCGTTTTTAAAGTTGTTAAAAAATTTATTTTTATATTGAGAGGTGACAGTCGTACCCACTTATGGGGTGCAGTGTAGTGCCCAGTACGTGTGTACAGTCTCAGGTCAGGGGAAATGGTATGTCCGTGTCCTGCATGTGTCCTTCTCCTTGCAGATTCCTATGAGGATCAAGCCCGGTGTCTTTCCACCAGTCTAACGGCCACTTGGGAGTGTGTGAAGTGTCTCTGTGTACCGTTTGCTCCTTTTTCTGCAGCTCTCCAGCTCACTAATCTGAGAAGTTTTTAGGCATTTTTGATGTGAATGCTTTGATTTTTTCTACAGATACCGCCCATCCTGTGGCTTACCTTTTTCTCTTAAGGCTGTCTTTTGATGAGAAGAGAGGATTAATTTTCATAGAGTCAAATGCATTGTTCTTTCCAGCATAGTTAGTATTCCCTGTGCTGCATTGAAGATTGATACCTGTACTGATTCACCCACTCGATCTCCTAAAAGCTCTGCTGTTTGGTGCTTCACGATTCACAATTCTGGTTTTGATTTCTGAGAATGCCCCTTTTTTCTCATAGACCAACACAATTATTCCATCCATGTAGGGTGGCCTTTGACACATGGGCTTGCGGTCTGGGTAGTGTAGCACACGCCTGTACTTCCAGTGTTCTGGGAGGCAGAGCGCTATGGTTTATGTGTAGCTGTCCGCACCAAGCCTCATGCAGTCCTGGGCCAGCTTCTAGAGTTTGTGATCAATTCATGATCCAATGCTGGGATTATGGGTGTGAGCTGTACACCTAATCTGGGGCAGATAATCTGCATACGGTAGAAGGAGGAGAGGAAGGCTGGCGAGCTGCTGCAGCTGCCGCCCCTCCCTCGGCTCCTGGCTGTTTTCCACTGCCATGAAAGGTTGCCCTCTTTCGCGTGCTACTCTGCCTTAAAGCCAGCTGAATGTGGACCGAAACCTCCACCCACTATGAGCTAAATAAACCTTTCGTTCCCTGATTCTGGGTGCTGGGTATTTTGTACCAGTAATGAGAAAAGTAACCGAGACAGAGGTACAAGGATCATGAGTTTGAGAGCAGCTTGGGCAACTTAGCAATTTAGTGAGACAAATATTTGTGTTAAGATGCTGATTCACTCCCAGTGTCACATACTGGTACACACACACACACACACACACACACAACACACACAGTCACACACACACTCACACAAACACGCATACTCACACACACACTCACACACACTCACACAAACACACACACTCACACACACTCACACAAACACACACACTCACACACACACTCACACTCACACACACTCACACACACACAGACACACACATACTCAGACATAAATTGTTATGTCACTGTCTTTCCCTTTCTCCATTTATTTATTTATTTATTTATTTTTTTAAATGTATTTAGTACAGGGTCCATAGGGTCTCACTACATAGACTGGACTCCTGTTTCCAGCCTCTCAAGCACTGGGATTGCAGGTGTGCACCACCACAGCCCGTCTCAGTCACTGTCTCAGCAAACCCCAGGGGCAGGGCCAGCGCGGCACAGCTTGTGGTGCTGGGGATCAAACCCTGGCCTCTGCACTCTGCCTAAGCAGGTGCTTTAGTCTGCTGAGCTGGCCAGCCCTTCCTTTCTTCATTGAATCAAGTGAATTAAATCATCAAAAGACTTCTAAGGTGCATTAATTTTAGTCTTTAGTGTTCTCTCTCTCTCTCTCTCTCTCTCTCTCTCTCTCTCTCTCTCTCTCTCTCTCTTTCCTGAAATACAGAAAAGAAAAAAAAAGAAGAAAAAGAAAAAATACAAATACTTTTTTTTTTTTTTTGGTTGTACTGCGGATCAAACTTGGGACCTTGTGCTTGCCAAGCAGGTGCTTATTCCACTGAACTATATCCTCAGCCCCAAAATCCATCATTAAGTGTTGTATTTTTTTTTTTTTTTTGCGGAACTGGGGATTGAACTCAGACCATTGTGCTTGCCAGCGAAGGACTTATCCCACTGAGCCATCTCCCCAGCCCCCAAAAAGAAAAAATAAGCATGAGTTTTTCTAATTGGATTACCTATCAAGAGTGATGATACCACTAAGCATACTAGGTGCTATATTTAAATTGTTAGATTTCTCGGCTGATTCTTCTACTGTTGTAAATAAATTGTGCCAAGGTAACAGTCTTCTGCTAAAAATATTTCCGGTTGCTTCTTAAGGATGCTTTCCTGAAAAACAAAATTACCAGGGAAGCGTTACATACATTTTTAAGGCTTGACCTGTCAAACTCCTTTCTAAAAGAATCACATCAGTTTGCTATCTGAGAGCTATCAAATTTCTAATTTTTAAAAAACTTTGGTGACCCATTGTTAATGATAAAACTCCATTACATGTTGGATGATTGGTTCCACGAAGTTTTTGTGTCCTTGTCCTTAAGCATGTGAAAGCAAGACCCTGTTGGTCAGACTCCCTTCTTTGTTTTAAGTTTTGTAACTGCGCTTTTCTGTGAACAGCTGGTGTGCTTTTCTCTTGTCTGAGGTGGTCATACAAGCAAGGGTGAGTCATGTGCTGTCTACCAGGCTAAGGAGAGGCTGGCCAGACAGAGCTTCGTCCTGGCTGCTGGGGTGGGGTCCAGGCTGGATCAGGGACAGCCCGAGCTGCATCCGGGGCGTGGGGGTGCTTTTCCCTCTGGGCTGAGCCTACCACACCTTGAGATCCCTGAGGGTCTGAACAGTTTCTCCTCCTGTTCACAGCTGAATCGATACAGAATGTAATTACCCCCGAGTCATCTGTATTTTAATAACATCTTGAAGAATCCAAACTTCTTCTAAAGCAAGTCTAAATGGAAAAAAAGAAATCTAACAGAAAGGAGTTTTCACTGGCTTGTGGAAAAGGCATGTCAGACAGAGCTGGTTCGTGCAGCTCCACATCCCTGTACGAGTGCGGTTCCCGTATGCTGGCCCTCCACCTCCCTTGATCCTTGAGGAAGCCCTGTAGAAATGAAATCGGAGTGGCAGTTCTAGGTGAGTCCACACCTACTTGGCCGGCGGGCAGCTGGCTTCACGGAGAAGCGCACCCGCTGGAGGGTTGGGCGCCCCGCGCATGTGCGCCCCCCCGAAGCCGGTGGGTGCAGCGCTCACTCATCACACACACCTGACGCTAGTCATTTCCTGGAGGGACCCAGCTGGAGGGCTGCAGACTCAGCCTCTGGATCTGAGTTACAACCAAAAATCCCAGATCCTCAACCGAGCCGCGCAGTGCCTTTCTAGTATTTCCAAGGATTCGATGTTCTGTGTACAAACCAAATTAGAACAAAGCGGTCGAGCCTTTTATGCACATGTTTGGACTGAGAGGGATGTTTCTGTTAAAGCTGATAGCGCAGCCTTGGCTTCTGGGTCACGAGTGTTGTGATGCGCAAAGCCACGGGTATCTGGGGCCAGGATGAGCCCAGGGCTGTGAGTACCCGCAGGTGTGCGTGCAGTTGGCATTGCTGCCCACATCCCAGCTCAAGGCCGTTGACTGATTATGTAATAGGACTTTTTTCTTTTTTTTTTTGGTAGAAGATAACATTTGAAAGTGCAAAAATGTTCCCTGTGCTAGCTAACAAAATTTAGAAAACAATCTCAGGCTTCGTGTATTCTCCCTGGAGCACCACCACACGTGGGAATGGAGAAGCGGGAAGGGGGAGGCTGTCCCCACATTCACTGTTTTGAAGCTGTGAGATTTCAGCTACATGAATTTCTGGACGCTGTCGAAGTCACTTAATGCAAAATAAAGCCAAAGAAGGTCAAAGTAGAAAGGAAAAGAATGAAAGCCGAGGCCTTGCGATGGAGGCCAGTGTGGCTAGCCAAATTGGGCCTTCATTCGGTGGCAGCCAAATTGGGCCTTCGGTGAGTGTGACCAGGACAGTAAAATAGAGTGAAGCCCTCTGCTGCGTAGTGGGGGCGGGGGCGGGGCGGGCAGGTGCTGCGCTGCTGGGGCCTCCTGGGCACCAGAGCGAGGGTCCCAGGAAGGGCGTGGGGGGGGCTGGCGTGGGCGCAGGTGTGACAAGCTCAGCTGGAATGAAGTTGTCGTGAAGGCCTCCGCACATCTTCCAAGGAGGTGGCGGGAAGTGGAGCCTGTGTCATCAGGGGGTGGGGCCTGGGACAAAGACAGCATCTTGGGAACACCCTTCTGGGCAGGGGCGGCTCCCCGACAAGCCCTGGCACCCAGGTATTTGTTGAAGTCATGAATGCCACTCCTAGCCAGGGGCGCAGGGAGGTCAGAGCAGGTGTGGTTCCCTAACTCAGGGTTAGTGGCCCAAGTCTTTGAGTCTTATGTCCTTCCTAGCATGGTCCAAAATGCACACCGAAGGCTTCAGCTTCCTTGAGTAGCCCCAGCTGGGCCCAGTCTGCTCTCGTCTGCCTCCACTGGGTTCTGGACAGAGAGCCTCAGAGCCACATTCTTGGGGTACCTAGGTGGTGGGCCGCTATACCTCCTGTTGCCAGGCAAGACCACCTGCTGATTTTGGATCTCAGGCCCAGTGCTGTCCCACTGTCCACTGCCCACCACCTGATGGGCCACTAGGCCATAAGGGTGGGGACCTGAACCCCTCTGAGAATTCCTATCAAGTTGCTGAGCCAGTGTAACCCCTGGCTGTGGACATATGTGGGTTCCCAAAAAAGCATATGAGGACACAGAAAAGAAGGCTGCTAGCTTTAGAGCCATCAGGGGCAAAAAGAAACTTTGGCTAAAAGTGAGGGAAGTTAAGCCAGGCACAGTACCTGCATCCTCAGCACTTTGGAAGGCTGAGGCAGGAGGATTGCAAGATCAGACCCTCCCTGGGCAACTTAGTGAGATTCTGCTTCAAAATAAAGGGATGTAGTGTAGTGCAGTAGCACTAGGTTTGATCTCCAGTATTAAAAAATTAAAAGTAAGGGGCACATTCGCTGGAGTTCGATTGCGCCGGAGCAGTGCGGGCGGGCCGTGTCACACACCTTCATGTACACAGCCCCCCATGCGCTGTGTCAGGCATTCTCTGGTGCCTGGCTTTGTGCTGGGGTTCACATGCTTTGCACAAAGGACTTGTCAGGATGAATGCAGGGGGCTGCTGCAGCTCCCGGCAGAACGCACACCACGGACAGGGAGTGGGTCAGCGGGCACCGGGCACTGCCTGGACGGCAGATGCTGCTGGGAACTGCCCAGGGGGATCTTGCTGGTGTCTGTGCCCACGCCCTGAGTCATGAAGCTCTGAGAGCAGCTGAGGGTTTAACCACTCACCAAGAGGAGAGAAGCTGAGCCCAGCCTGCACCTTCCTTCATTCCTGTTTCCTTCTGGGTGGCCGCTGCATGGTGACGTGGGGTCCAGGAATCGGGCACAGTGCTCGGCTCCTGTTGCTGCCTTCAGCACAGGCCTTTCCCACCCTGGCCACAGAGGCCCCACTTCTGGGACGAGAGGGTGGAGCAGGCAGCTCGAGGCAGAGACCATGGTGTGGGCCTAAGGCGTGGGTCTGTGCAGTACCCAGAGCTCAGCAGCCCCCAGGCTAGCCTGTCCCCTGGTTGTCTCCAAGCCAGCAGCCAGCAGCGGCTACCACGGCCCAGCACACCTCAGAATTTGATGAACTGACCCAGGGTGGCCTGTGTCCACCACTCTGACCTCCCAGAAGTTCTCGCTGTCCACCTCCCACCTCTGATTACCATCACCCTGGGGCTGGAGAGGAAGCTGTAATGCCTGGTGCCACTGCCTCACCCACATATGATCCAGCCACGTTGGCCCCCACAATGCTGTGTCCATGTCTCTTTTGATGTCCTCGCCTCTCGCTTGCTGACATCGGCTGCTTGGTGGCCCTGGGTCCTCTTTCAGCACCCAATGGCTGTGCCCCCCCCCCCATCAGAAACATCCTTGGCTTATTCAGGCAGAGTTACTCTGTTTTTCCACTACTGCTTTTGTGACACAATTAGATTATAATTATGAGTGTGTCACATAATTAGCTTACCATAATTGCAGACAGGCTGCGAGTGCCTCGCTCACTACCCAGCCAGCGGATGGAGCATGACGTGCCTGGACCCCAATTGGATGGGCTGAAGGAGATGCTTCTAGGCTTCTGGGGGCAGGGAGGGAGGGAAGCCTGGGGGTACCACAAAGGGAAGGAGGTGAAATCGTTGCCCTTGGTCCATACCTATAATCTCAGCACTCTGGGAGGCTGAGGCTGGAAGATTGCAAGTTCAAGCCCAAACTGGAAAATTTAGCAAAACCCTGTCTCAAAATTTAAAAAGAAAACAGGTGGAGAGGCTGAGAATATCACTCCATGGTGGAGCATCCCAGAGTTCAATGCAGCATGCCACAAAAAGGAGGGATCAGAAAATACAGATAGTTACCCATAAACATGTGGGATGCAAACAGTGTGTACAGTCAGCAACAGCTGTGCAGGGCAGAGGGAGGGGACAGGACAATGGCTGTGGGCACAGGGAGGTGACTTTGGAACATGAAGCCCCATGGAAACAACTTTTTCCTCTCAGGATCCCACCACAGTCATAGGAAACAGGGAAGCCAGGAAGGATGAAGGTAAGGATGAAGGAAGGAAGAATAGATGAAAGGAAGGAAGGAAGGAAGGATGGAAGGATGGAAACAAAGGAGGATGGATGGAAGGAAAGTAAAAGAAAGGAAGGTAGGATGGATGGATGGATGGATGGATGGATGGATGGATAGATGGAAGGAAGGAAGGAAGGAAGGAAGGAAGGACAGAAGGAAGGTAGGAAAAAAGGATGGATGGAAGGAAGGAGGGAAGGATGGATAGAAGAAAGGAAAAGAGGATAGACAGAAAGATGGGAGAATGCATGGAAGGAAGTGGGGGAGGCAGGGTGCATGTCCCTCGCCCAGGCAACTCTTCCTTGTTTCTGCAAGGCTGGCCCCTCTGCCTCCAGATGTCCCACCGTGATTGCCCAGAGGACCCCAGATGCCCCCACTGGCCTCTTGGGACCACAGGCTGTATTGGGACCAGTGCCGGTGGCTCCACTTTGAGAGCACTCAGCCAAATCTGAAACAGTACCTGGCACAGGCTCGGGTCCTAGTGAGCACTGGCGAAGTGAATTTCATCTCGTGTTCGTCCCTCCCTGCCTGGGCACCTGCTCGCACTCCTAAGAGAGCCCTGACAGTTCCTTGCTGCCTACTCTGCCTGCCCTTCCCTCCATCTGACTCCCTTGTCCCACCCTTCCGGCTTGGCTTAGGTGGCACCCCAGGAAGTCTTCCTGGATACCCAGTCTGATGTAAGCAGTCCACCCTGTGCGGCCGGGCCCTTGAGCATTGACCTGGAATCTGTGGTCCTGTCTTCACAGCTGGGCTACTACCACCTTGTCTTGGGAGCCCCAGAGACCACTTTCTTGCCACTGATCACGTGGCCTGCATGTTTCATTCCGCCGCACTAGGTGGCTGGGGAGTGGGTGACTCAGGTGAATGCAGCAACCCCAAGCCTCGTGCTGCCCTATTCAGGGGTGGGGCTTTCTGGATATGCTCTTAGCTCTAGGCAAGGCCTTCTTGTCAGGCCAGCCCTGGAGGGCTTAGGCTGACATCCTACTGCTGCCTGGTTTCTCGAACTCTCTGATGTCTGTGGACCTGTAGGGACCTCTGAGTCCTGGTTCGTGCTTCTCTGCCTCTGCTGGGATCTGCATCTTACATGGGAACACGTTGGTGATGACCAACCACTCTCACTGCCCAGGGTCCTAAAATGTCCCCTAGATGGCCCATGCTGTGACTTCGAGGGCCCAAGCAAGTCAAAGATGACAAGAATGACAGCTCATTTTCAGCGATTGCTAGCTGTGTTGCTACTGTTCTTGGAATAGCATGTGTGCCGGCCACCCATTGCCACAGCTAGACTTGAGGAAGCAGCGGTAGAGAGGGAGAGGGTCACGAGCTGCTCCAGGTCCTGGGGTGAGCGCAGCAGCAGGACTGGGGCCACGCTGCTTCTGCCTGAGCACTTTCCACGTTCCAGGCATAAACGCCCATAGTTCTGTTTGAGCACTCACAGCCTGACAGGCACTGGCCAAGTCCTCCATGCCCGTAGACTGACTTTGGCTGCCCAGTCTTTGTGGCACAGACGCCGCAGCATGTCCATTTTACAGTGGAGGCGGCCAGGCCTCTGGGAAGTATCTGCAGCCCAAGCTGGTGGGGGTCCAGAGGAAGTGGGTGCTGCCCAGTGCTGACCCCTGGCCTCGCCTGGAGCTCCGACCTGAGAATCAGGTCCCCGAGAAAGAGGAGAGGCCCCGTGTGGGCGGGGGCCTGGTCCTGCCGAGGCAGGCAGATGGCCTCGGGATGGCAGCGTGGCAGCGTAGCCCCGCAAGCAGAGAATTTGCCAGCCAGATGCTCGTGATAAACACAGCTCTGGTCCCCACAGTCTGACAGACAAGGTCACAGCAGCTTTGCTGAGCCAGGACGGCTTTGGAGCCAGAGTGACCTCAGGTCCTCCAGAGGCGTGGGTGCCACTGGTGCTATGCACAGCGCTACCTGGGGAGTTTGGCATGGAGGGTTGAATCTCCCTGCCCTGAAATCATGCCTCTTTGACTCATTTTTTCCAAGGCTTGGAGCTTAGAAATAAAGCCAGATGACAAGCACCACCTTGGAGCATCTTCCCTTGGATGACAGCTGCCTGCCGGTGTGGTGTCACCCTCGGCTAGCTGGTGATAGAGCAGAGGCATAATGCCCACTTGCTTTTTATTTATTTATTTATTTCATCCTATGGGCTTTCATATTCCTGTCTTTCATAATCATGAGAAGGCAGAGCGGGCCCAGCACCAGGGTCTGAGCTCTGCGCATTCAGGGCTAGAGGTCAAGCGTATCTGTGCGTAGCTCTGACGTACTTGCTATGTGCTGGGTGCTGCTGCAACTTTGCTTGTAATGTGTACATCTTCATGACACATGAAGTGAGAGGACGGGGAAACCTAGGCGGACCGAGGTCCACACCACCCAGGTACTAAGCAGCAGGGCTGGGATTCAAACCTGTTCCAACACACAACCTAGATGCCCCCTGGTCCCCACTCTGTTGGCAGAGTGAGGGAACAGTTTTGTGATCCTGCCATCAGCCCCAGCCTGGCTTGGAAGAAGATGAGACTGGATGTAGCAAGTAGGAGTGGTCTCCTGAGAAATGTGTGAGGTGGAATGGAGAAGAGGGAGGCTGTCTGGAGCAGAACTGCAGGTGATGGAAGGGGCAGTAGAGAGGACCCATCCTGAGGACTCCAGCTGTGTGGCAGCTGTGGAGTGTGTGGCCTCGGGTCGTGGGTGTTCACCGGTGCTTTGCTGCAGAGGGGGGAACTACAGCACACAGGAAACGGAAACATGGAGAAATGGGATCGCTTGGGGGACAGTCAGAGAAGAAATACGGCAAGTGCAAAAGTGTGAGGAGCTTACTGAATGCATTGATGAGGGAAGCAGCAAGCTGCAAAGCTGGTTCCAGGGCAGGTCCAGGAGGCCGGGGTGGAGGTGAGAGATTGCAGGGGTGAGCGTCCAATGGGACAGGGGTGCTGTGCTGTTGGGATCACCCATAATTCCTCCGAACAGACAGGGAGCTTTACCAATTTCAACAACTTAGCCTCTGACTTTACTTAATCAGAGCTGCAATCAGGAGAAAATTCTGGAAGTTATATTCCCCAGAGAACTGGGTGCCTTTCACCAAACTTGTTGGACAGGGCTCCAGTGGGGTGGAGAAAGGGCAGTCGATGCCCATCGCCTTAGCTGCTTCGGGTGACTTGTTTCCAGTAAGCCTTTGGTGGCATCTGGTGGAGGGGCACTCTTGAATTTCTGCTAGTAAGTGGGTATGGGCTCTAAGAGTTTTGTAAGAATTAGAAGCCACAGGCTCTGACTTCTACTCTTTCTCAGGATCCCATTATAAAAAAGCAAAAGAAGTTTTGTCTTGATTTTTAAATTAAAATCTAGGAAGAAAAGAAAACCAAAGTCCCCAAACCTTGGAAGCAGGAAGGAAGTCAACCTTCCAGCACTGGTGAACACCAGGTCTTCACCCCCCTCTCCCCGTCAACACAAGCAGTACACCCTCCATCGCCCCAGTGTGGCAGAAAACGAGGGTCTATTAGAGACAGAGAAACCCTGAGGTCTATGGGAGAAAGGGATTAGCGGGAAGTGTCACAGGAGAAGAGGTTCCGCAGATGCCGCACCCTGCACGGCCAGCAGCCAATTCTAGGACCACGTGGGGCTCCTGAAAGCTCTCTTCTGGAGACTCTAGTCAGCCCAAGAAAGAGCTCTAATGCCCTGCCTCTGCCTGATAACCCTTCCATGAGGCCTCCAGCCACCAGCCGCACCCACATGCCCACAGATGCCAGGTAGCCTTTTGTGCCACTTTTCTGAGACCAGATAGCTAAGAATTACCAGACAGAAGACTTCTCTGACCATGTGAGTCCAAAGCAAATGGAAGAAAAGCAACTTGGAGGCAATCAGCTCTGCAAGAAGGGAGGCGAAAGCTGGGAGATGCATGTGTCCCGCAACGTGCAGAGCAGACTTCCCCGTGGCGGTGTCTTGCTATAGTCACAAGGCGACCATCAGGCAAGCCTATGTGTGGGGTGGTCTACAAGGTACTCCCCCAGAGACTCCAAAGACATCCGTGTGAAGAAAAGGCGAGAGCTCCTTTAGCACAAAGCAGATGACAGAGACACGCCCCCAAGTACAGTGGTTGGACCTTGACCTGTATTATGCACCTGTGGAGCATGATTTGGGGATAATTGGAGAAATCTGACAATGAACTCTGTGAGATGTTTTATCCAGATTAAGTTCCTTGATGGTCTTAACAGTGTTGAGGGTAGGAGCTGGGTTTCTTGAGTTTGGCATGAGTGACATGTTGGGCTGGATTGTTCTTTGTGGTGGGGCTGTCCTGTGCATTGTGGTTTTGTTCAGCAGCCTCCCTGGTCTGCACGGTGCCATGGTGTTGTTCCCTTTCAAGTCTTGACGGTCAAAGTGTTTCCAGAGTTGCCAAAGATTTCCTGGGGAGGGGAATGCAAATTTCCTTTCAGTTGAAACCCGTCTGTATGAAAAATATTTTTGTTCTAAAGAGAAAAAAAAAAAACTCCAAAGTATTTAGGGTTAAATTCCATGATGTAAAAAATCTACCTTCAATTGGCTTCACAAAATGAGTGTGCCATATGGTGAAAATGACATTGAGAATACAGGTTGGCAGGGCCTGGGGAGATAGCTCAGTAGACTAAGCTCTTGCCTGGCAAGCATAGGGTCCTGAGTTCAATCCCCATTACTGGAAAAAAAAAAGAATATGGGTTGGCAAATCTAGGTAAGGGCCCAGGAGTGTTGGTTGTATTATTTCACCTTTTCCTTAGTTTGATAAGTCTCTAGGTAAACTGATATAAAATCTCAAAAGAGAACCCATAGAATTTAAGCACAATTGAAGTGAAAAAGTTAAAAAAAAAATGGTTCAGATAAAATTTTAAAAGCTTTCCAAATTGTGGAACCCAAAGGCAAGGCTGTAAGGACAGCAGCTCTTGGATACTTCCTGATCACCTGGATGGGCTCTGGATCGTGTCCTCATAGGGGTTGTGGGCCGACCCAGAGCCCATCCTACTATCCGTACTGGTCCTGTCTGTGGATGCATGAATGGAGAACAGAGATGTGTGCAGAGGGAGGCCAGTGCAGCTCGGCCTGCAACAGTCAGAAGACCTTTCAGGACTCAGAGCTGCAGCTTGGTGAAGGGCAGGGCAGCGTATGGGCCCTCAGCAGGAGCCAGGCCAGGCAGGGACACAGAGGCACAAACAGAGCCCAGAGGGCTGTGAGGTGAGGGGTTGCTAGTGTATTCAGGTTTCCTTTGGGACCCTGGTAGCCCTGGGACCAGGCTATGGGGCCTGTGAGTGTCACCAGGCAGAGCCACCTTCCATAGGAGGGGACCTGTCTCCCTCTTGCAGGGAGGTCGTGACCTGACAGACTCTACCTTGACCAGCCACGGTCTGCAGGAACTTGCTGCTGGTCCTGACCTGACTGACAGAGGAGAGTGCACAGTGGGGCCCTCCCTGGGCCCAGCGGATGTGTCCTGGCAGGCTTCTCTCATCCCTCTGTGTCACGTGGCATATGTTGACTCTGTTGAGAGTGCAGGTGACGAGCAGGGCTGTGACAGCAGCAGAGCCCCCACGGGCCATCAAGTCACGTTCTTCAGGAAGCCTGCCTCAAGCTGCCTGGCTTTCCTGGCCTCTTGTCCCTCATGCATGGACTGGGAGTGACGTCCGCCGCTGGGCTTTTAGGACATGGATGGGTGGGATACTGACTGGGCTTCTGGGAACAGGAGTCATCATCATTTTTAGGGAAAAATGGATATTTAGGAGGAAATGGAGACTCAGGGGGGAGAGAGCTTTGCCTAGGTCTGCTGTGGGGTCGGTCAGCCTGGAACAGCCTCTGAGATCTGATTCCCTCACTGTGGCCGCAGCACTACTGGGCCCATCCTGTGTCCCACAGGCTCTGAGGAGACGTCTTCTGCATGCGTGCGGGTGCTTTGAGGCCCGAGAGAATGGCTTCTCCTTCTCTTTTTACACATCAGAAGAGCTCACCATGGAGCATAAGCTTTGGGGGGACCTGTCTCCCTCCCAGTAGACTCTGGGGCTGTGTACTCCTGGAGCTTACCCATCACACACTGGTCTTTTCTAACGCAGAGGATCGCCCTTCCCTTAGCTCTCTGGATGCTTCACTGTGTTTGGCCTTTTCTTCCTTTCTGAAACACATTTTAATATGGCAAGTTTCAAGCATAAAACCAGTGGTAATCATGTGTACAACAGCCTTTCCACACCCTTTGCCCATCTTCAACAGTTGCCAGCTCATAGCCGGTCCTCTGTGGTCGGGGTCCCCTCTGCGTACCCCTCCTGTACTGCTATTTGGACAGGAATCATATTCATCACATTTCATTTGGAAGGACAGCTGAGTGCAGGGCTGCAGCCTGTAAGCTTAACACTGTAAGAGGCTAAGGCAGGAGGATCACAAGGTCGAGCCCAGCCTGGACAACAACTTAGTAACTTAATGCGGCTTTGTCTCAAAGTGCAAGTTAAAAACCAGAAGGCTGGGATGCAGCTTACTGCAAGGCCCTGAGCTCAGCCCTCAGGATCACAATCAACCACTATGTGCATGCATAATACATGCATGAATATGTCCATACATATGTAAAAACATATCTTTAAAAATGCCATAACAGGGTTGCAGAGACAGCTCAGCAGTTTAAGTGCCTGCCTCGGCAAGCACAAGGACCTGAGTTCGATCCCCTGTACCGCATGCTGTGCTGGCCCTGCCCCGGGCATGCTGAGCTGGCCACCAGGACCAGGTGACACACGCCTGTAATCTCAGCGCTGGGGAGGCTAAAACAGGAGGATCACTATAGTCTGAGCTGCATAGTGAGACCCTATATCTAACACATAAAAAAAAACATAACAGCTATTATGTAATTACTGCATCTGGAAAATTTTCTATTTGTTCAGATTAGACATGACCTCTGGGAAGAGCCACAGCCAAAACCCAAAAGGAACCCCAGAAAATTCTTTGCTTTTGTTTGTCTCACTGTCTGGGTCCTGGAGATTGAAGATGGGTTTAGGAGGCTGATAGGAATTGTTCGGGCCCCTGTGGCTTTGTGATTCTTACCCTGCCTTTCCCTTGTCAATCCAGCCCTGAGGCCCAGCCAGTGAGCAGGTGCCCTTGCGTGGACTGGTCCCCTCTGGGTGGGGCCCGTCCTGTGAGCATCTGCTACTCCTCACCCGAGAACATGCATCCTCAGGGGAGAGTAAGACCTCATCCAGAGGCCCCAGGCAGTGAGACATAATAGAAGCAGACGTTCGTCAGCTTTCAGATGGATAAATTGAAAGTCTGTCTGGCCGTGGAGTAGACTGCTTGTTGCTCAGCAGTGGAAAGGCATGAAGCATCGGTGCAGCCCACAGCGTGGGCATGTCCTAAGGACAGCCTGGGAAGTGGGAGGAGCCAGGCATGGAAGAGCACGTGCAGTGTGGCTGCATTCATGTCAAATGTTCAGTGCAGGCAAACGCAGAGGCGAGAGTCCCCTGGAGGTTATCAGGGCTGCTGGGGGCTGTGGAGGGCGTGGGTGGCGGGAGTGAGTCGGTCCCAGGTGCAAAGTGTTGTTTTGAGATGGGGAAAATAGTAAACTGCTGTTCGGCTGTGCAGGCTGCTGGCTGCACAACTTCATGAGAGCTAAATGCCAATGAGTTGTACACTTAGAAACGGTCTGTTGGATGCCACATCAATTTCTCCTTAATTAAAAGGAGAAGAGGTGACCTGGGGGGGAGGGGGGTAGCCGGTGGTGTACGTGTGCTTAGTGTTCATGAAGCCCTGAGTGTGGTGTCCAAGACCCGAGGGAAGAGAACGAAGGAGAGACAGACAGACAAACAGATGAGAGACAGAGACAGAGGCTGAGGTTCCCTTAACACCATTTGTGCTCGCCATGAGCCTGAATAAATGAACCGGGCAGGGCCTGCAAGGGGATGGTCCAGCAGGACAGCACAGAAAGTGGCAGTATGAGCCCTGGAAAGAGGCAGATGTGCTTCGAATCCTGGTCCTGTCAAGCTGCGTGTCCTTGAGTGAGTTG
>PVKA01006364.1:21071-84172 GCA_004027165.1 Ctenomys sociabilis
GTATGTACTCTCAGGCCGTGGAGGAATGGCACCTCAGGCTATTTCAGGAGACCTCTTTTTGGTGCCTGCACAGCAGCCTGGGCAGTGCTGACTGTGGCCCTGAGCCTCTGCTCAGGGACAGGCTGGTCTGTGCCTGCCAGCATCTGCTGAAAGGCCGCAAGCGTTGCCTGGCCCCTTGGGTAGGCAGCTTTGCCACGTCAGGATAATCCTGCCAGCCAGCCAGGGACAGCGGGCTAAAGCTGCTTTTGCTCAGGTGCCTGGAGAGTCCTTTGGTTCCAGTGATCAGAGTCTGAGTCAGTGGGTTTTTTCTCAGCCACATCCTGGGGACCATGAGGTGGTGTCCATAGATAGCTGTAGTGCTCCAGCTTGGGGTGGAGCGAGGTATTGGCACACCCTTCAATGCACAGAGCAGCTCGAGTTGGAGAAGAGTGGAGCAGGACATCCACGGAGTGGTGGCTGGGAGCCCTCAGCTCAGTGAGCCTGTAGCCCTGGCACCTCCACAGAGGGAGAGCCACAGCCGCTTCCCACTGCCCCGGATGACAGACAGCTGTCAGAAAGGAAGCCTGGGGCAGACGGAGGTGGAGGTGGTGAGGGCCAGCGGATCCCAGGCAGCCCCTGGTGTGCTTAGGGCTTGGTTTGCCCTGCAGCCAAGAGGGAGGAGCAATCTGGAGCCTGCCTCTGTCCCCAGAGGGGTGGGGGTGGGGGGGAGAATCACTCACTCTGTGGGGTGGTGTGGGAGGCTGGGGACGGTAGAGAGGAGACAGGAGGCCCTGAATGTGAGCTGTCTGTGGGACAAACAGGAGGAGGGTTCCAGGCACCCAGTGGAGCGGACCTCCGGGGAGCAGCTGCGCCTGGAGGCGCTACTTTCACGCCTCATTATCTGCAGGATGGGGGGGCACTGCTGTGGGCCATGAGCCCCCTCTTGCCCAGCGCTCTATAGATTTCTGCACTGAAAATACAAGAGTAATTGCTTTGCCTGCTCATCAGCCAATGAACATTTAGTTTGCTTGGAGCTATTAGAAATGGTGCTGCCATGAGCGACCTTGAACCTGCCCTTGAGGGACGACTGGGTACGCTTCTGCTGAGTACACAGTAGAACTGCAGGCTGTGGCAGTGCATGTGTGTAAGTCTGAGTTACGCTCAGGTAGTGTTTGGGGTTTTATTCTTTCTCACAACCTTTTTTTAGTGCATGCTTGTAATTCAGAACAATGATGTTCTTCTTGGGGAACTGGCTCACACATATGATAGACCTTAATCATTTTCAGTCCCTTTCCTCCTTGTTGTGGTTTGCGTCCAGTCATGCCCCCAAAGCCTCACGCACTCATGGGGCGGCTTCTAGAGTTTGTGATGAATTCATGATCCCATGCTGGGATTATGGGTGGAAGTGCTACACCTGCCCTGGGCGGGTAATCTGCTTTACAATGCAAGGAGGAGAAAGGCTGGCAAGCCGCCTCAGCTGCTGCCCCCCACCCCCTCTGCTGTTTTCCACCACCATGAAAGATTGCCCTCTGCCCTGTGCTACCCTGCCTTCAAACCACCAAGCATAGACTGAAACCTCCAAGCTGTGAGCTAAATAAACCTTTCCTTCCTTAATTTTATGTTCCAGCAACTAAAGAAAAGTAACTGAGACATTCCTTGGATTCCCTTCCCTTATTTTGAAGAGTCTTATCTTTTAGCTCCCTATCATCTCTACTTTATTTTATTCATCCATCCATCCATCCACCCACCCACCCATCTATCCATTCATATTTTAAGTTCTCATATAAGAGAATACATGGCACATGAAATCTCCAAGTCGTCTTGATTTGCTTTTCCCCAACAGCTAAAAGGAACATATTTCCCCATGTAATTACTGGCCACTTGGACTTCTTCTTTGGAGAAGTGTCTATTCAACTCATTTGCCCGTGCTTTGACTGGGCCATTGGCTTTGGGTGGCTTAATTTTTGCTGAGTACTTTATGTGTTTAGATATATTCTTCTGTCGGCAGAGTAACCAGCCAAAGCCTTTCTTCCACTCTGAGGCTGCCCCTTCACTCTGATGATGTCTCCTGCGTGGTGCAGAAGCCTTTTAATTTGATGTAGGCCCCTTTGTTAATGCTTGATGTTATTTCTCATGCTCTTGGAGTTCTTTTCAGGAAGTCCCTGGCCTTAGATGCTTTGCATATGTTGACTTCCAGCAGTTTCAGAATGTGTTTTTGTATCTCTAGGTCTTCATTCCATTTTTATTTGACTTTAGTACTGTGCAAAGGTAGGGATCCAGTTTCAGTCTTCTTCAAGTGCATCTCCAGTTTTTCCAGCACCATTTGTTAAAGGGACTGTCTTTCTTTTTCCAGGGTGAGCCTTGAACCCTTTGTTAAGAGTCAGATGGTGGTAGGAGCGTGGATTTTGTCTGCAGCTTCTGTCCTGTATGATTGGTCTGTTTTGTGCCATGCCATGGTGGTGTCCTTTCTATAGTTTTGTAGTACAACTTAAAATCAGGCACTGTGGTACCTCCACCATTACTGCTTTTGTTCAAGACTGCTTTGGTTAGTCTGAATTTTTTTGCTGTTTCCTACTTCTGTGAAGAATGTTGGTATTTTCATACAGATTATATTAAACCTATAAATCATTTCTGATAATATTGGCATTTTCACACTATTAATTCTTCTGATCCAGGAACAAGAAACATTTCTCCATTTTCTAATGTATTCTTTAATCTGTTCCTTCGGCATTCTGTGATTTTTATTAGAGATGTCTTTTATCTCCTTGCTTTGGCTGATTCCTAGGGTTTTGATTTTTTTTTTTTAAGCTATTGTAAATGGAATTGTTTCCCCGATTGCTTTCTCTGCGGGTTCATTATGGCTGTACAGGAATGCTATCGATTTTTGTGTGCTGATTTTGTATCCTGCCAAGTTATCTTCCAGTGCACACCGCTTTAAGGTCCCATCTGAACGCATGGGAGAGTTCATTATTTCTCATCCCGGCCAGCATCTCTGTGCTCGTGTCTTGTGCTGTTAAGGGGCATATTCCTGAAGAACAGAGCCTGACAGCACCTCTTCTGGGGTCCACTGCCTGTTTGGGTATCTTCGCCCTGGGGCGTGTCTATGCATTTGGTTCAGTTTGCTCTCAGATTGTCTTTTCTCTGGTTGACTTGCGCCCAAATACTCTGTCAGATGTCTGTGCTGTGCTACTTTGCCTGTACATTTCATTTTCCCTCTTGTTGGTATCCAAATGGGCACTTTTAATTTCATTGAAAATTGTTGAGACATAATATTTGTACATCTTTGGGGACACAAAATCAAGGTAACAAGTGCTTCCACCTCTTCAAACATTAGGCTTTGCTATGGGGATCCTGGGGATTGAACTCAGATCCTTCACACTGAGAGACATGGCCAGGGCTGGGTTCAAGTTTGCGGCCCACCTGCTTCAGGGCTGTGCCATCTGCCTGGCTCGTTGGTCATTTGTATGTGCTAGGACTCTCAGACTGCTCTCGTCACTTTGAAATCCATTGTGTTCTAATCAATAGCGATTTTTAATTTTAGTAAGTGAGAGTTAATGGTGGGAGCAGAGGAGCAGTTGTCTAATTAAACATGGAACCAAGTGACCTCTAAGCACCAGGGAGGAAGGCAGAGGCAGAGGATGACACGAATAGACACAGAACCTTGAGCCTTCCTATACGGGGCAGGTCGCCAGCTCTGCGTAAAAGGTGGATACGGTCTGCCCACTTCCTCAGGGTCCCACCCAACTGATGAGGGTGAGAGGACTCTTTAACGGTGACATCAGTGGTGTGCTCAAGGGTCCTGTCTGGCTTTGGAGGAGGCCTGGGTCTGGGAAGGGCAGGGCCTGAATAACAGGGAAGGAGACCAGACTCGGGTGGGGTGGGAACCTTGGCATCAGGGTGTGGCAGGAAGCCCCAGAGCGCTGCTTTCCTTGGGGCCTCCCCTTCACCACTAAGGACTGAGCGGCTCTCTGTGTGTGGGCGTGGGCGCATGCGTGCGCGCGTGCATGTGAAGGAATCTGAGGGATTCCAGGACACTGGCGTGGCCCAGACGTGTCCCACGCCTAGCACCACTGGGCCTGCTGGCCTCTGCATCCATCGCCTCCCACTGCACACGGCCCTCCTGCTCCTCTGCGGCCTGCACTGAAGTTCCTTCCACCACACACCAGCCAGGCCTGCGTGCGTTTCTGTCCTTCTGCCTTCTCGTCCTGCGGTGCCTCTTCTGTGGCACTCAGCACCCCACCCCTGGGGCTGGGTCACACGGTGCTCCTAGGGCAGGGACCTTGTGTAGTTTGGGGTTCTGCAAGGGGAGTAATCCAATAGAGGTCTCATTTTATTAAATTATTTTATAATGAAACACCCAAAAGATCATATAGGAGTGGAGGAAATCTGTTTACACACTAAAGACCAAAGAATCCAGCCAAGGGCCTGGATCCCACAGCAATGTTCTGCTTGAATGCAGCTAAAGACCTAGAGCCCATGACAATGCCTCCTACGAATCCCACTGGGGGCCCAGGGCAGTGCCTCACGCAGACCCATTTCATAGATCTGCTCTGAGAAGGCCCAAAGGTCAGTGGTGGAAGTGAGAAAGCCTGTGCCAGTGGGATGGAAGATTTGATTAGCAGGCTGTGGGGTCTGAGCTGTAGCCCGAAAGTGATGTTCGAGGTAAGGACCAGACCAGAGGGCCCCGAAAAGTGCCACAGCCATCCCCAGCAGCCGAGGGGTCCTGAGCTCCTCCCGTTGTGAGGACAGTCCAGTTCCCGTCAGGAAAGCCAGTGTGACAAGCTTCACCATCTTGCACACTAGAGCTAGGAAGCCAGGCTCATACTGAGGACCAGAGCTCCCCCACGGGGGTCCTAGCCATTCTCCATGGCAACGAGGTCCTGAGCTCCTTCAATGATGAGAACAGCCGAGTTCATCAAGAAGGCCAGCACAGCAAGCTCCTCCAAGAGAACCAACAGCTCCCGACAGCTTCCAATAACTTCCAGCAGCTTCTCCAGTTCTGCCTCTTAGCTGCCGGCAACACTCCGGTGGGCCTCCCACACCTGCGCACTCTGGCTCAGTTCAGCTGGGTGTTGCAAACTGATCACCAAGAGACAGCCCACCACAGACCGCCTTCCCCAAGCCAGCAGTGCGCATGAGGACAGAGACCTCACCACTCTGGCCTCTCCCTGGGGCCCGCCTGCCCTACACACGGGATCTCCCCGGGAAGCCCGTCTGTGCCTTCCCAGTGGAGGAGGGCTTTTCTGGGCATGACGTGTCAGTGGAGGTGGCTCTTAGGGTCTGGGCAGATGCACTCAGCAGCTGAGATTCTGTTGGTGCCCTACCCCCTTCCCCGCCCCTGTACTAGACACTTCCTACCAGGTGTCAGAGTGGCCTGCTGGCTACGCTCTGGACCTCCATGGTGTCAGTTGGGCCTTTGCCAGCTTCATGGTCTCCTGCTGCTAGGCAGGTGTCTGTCATCCATTGGCTCCAGGAAGGCCCAGGTGGCGCCTGCCCCAGGTTCCACAGGGCCAGTCAGCACCAGGCCTCTGGGACTGTATGTCAGGACTCCATGTGCAGCTGGGGAATGAGCTGGCAGGGCAGAGGGGTTAGAGGCCCAGGGGGCACAAGCCAACTGCACTGCCACTTCTGACGGGCGGGACAAAGGACAGGGTGCTGACGCCCCACGCCTCAGTTTTCCCTTGTGTGGAAGGAGAGATGCACTTCCTCCCAGCCCTATCACATGGGAGAACAGAAGCCTAGGAGCATGTGCACCCAGGAAGATGTGCAGATGCAGGAGGGGGTCACGGGAAGAGCGGCCACTGGCAGCTGCTCTGTGTGCGTTATGTGAAGATGGGTGGCTTGGCTCGTTGGCTTGGTTCTCATCCGCAGAGCCTGGCAACCCCAAGCTTGCCTGCACGTTGGAATTGGCCAGGGGATGTGAAAGAAAAAATGAGGTGTGTTCCAGCTCTGCCCTCCCGACCCAGTGTCATCATATAACCACTTGGGGTGCAGCCTGGGGGTTGCTTTTAAAGCATCTCAAGTGGGTCTAAGCTTAAGGCCCCCCATTTTTGGCCATCATGTGCATTCCTTGTTTTGTCACCATTCCAAGAGCTGTAGAAAACCCTAAGATTTATTGTTTTCAAATGCATGTAATTTCTTAAATGAAATCTCACCTTATTTTAACAATTTATGTCTGCTCTATTGTCCCCCAACCTCTTTTTTATGTATTTGGTACGGGGTCTCACTACACAGCTCAGACTTGTAGGCTCTTCCTGTTTTCAGACTCCCCAGCGCTGTGATTATAGGCGTGCACTGCTATGCTCAGACTTGGTGGCCCACCCAGCATGCCTGTGGGGGTGGAGCTGGTGGGGCCCAGGGCCCTGGGGATGGAGCCCTGGTCCTGAGCTTGCCTAAGCAGGCACTTAGTCTGCTGAGCTATCTCACTGGCCCTTGCCCTATTTATTGTCTCTTATTTTCTGTAGATTAGTCAACTCCCTAGCTGTGGCTACGTGTGCATAACACCTTTTAATTCCTTTTCATCCCCTTTCCTTTTCCCCTCCCCTTCTTGGTCCCCTTCCATGTGGTGACTACCTGTCTCTCTGTTTCCTATTATGTTTTATTTTGCTGTTTATATTTTGTGTTTCTCATATAAGAGAAGCCATGCTTTAACATTATGGTCTCAAGGTAGGTTGATTTTCCTGCAAATGATTCATGTTGATCCTTCTTTATGGCAGAGTAGTACTCCGTTCTACACAAATGCCACATTGGCTTTATCCATTCATCTGTCGATGGGCTGCTTCTGAGATACAGCTATTTGTGAACTGTGTTGCTATAAATAAAGATGCACCCTAAGATGTCTTGAACTCTTCAGGGAAGATGCCCAGAAGGGCAATCACTGGGCTGAATAGAATTTCTAGTTTCCATTTTTTGAAGAATCCCCACGTTGCTTTTCATAATGATTGTGCTAGTGCCCATTTCCACCAGCAGCATAGAAGGGTTCATTTTTCTTGATGCTATTGTGAAAGCCAATTCCTAATTTCTTTCTCAGTGAGTTTATCGTCAGTGTACAGGAACACTATGAATTTCCATGTGCTGACTATATATGCTAATGAATTTGATTAGCAATTTTAAGAGTCTTTTGGTGGAGATTTTTTAATCTTCTTTGTAAATAGTCACATCACCTATAAAGAATAATTTGACTTCTTCGTTTCCCGTATGTATCCCTTTTATTTCTTTCTCTTGCCTGATTGTTCTGCCTAATGTTTTGAGAACAATACTAAACAGTAGTGGTGATAGTAGACACCCTTGTCTTCTTCCTGATTGTAGAGGAGTTTCCCTCCACTTACTCTGCCCCTGGCCATCGATTTGTCAGATGACTTTTGTCAGATTAAGAAAGGTGCTTCTATACCTGTTCTCTTCAGGGTTTATTTCATGAATGGATGTTGAGTTTTGTCAAGGCTTGCTCTGTCTCAAGATGATCGTGTGAGTTTTGTATGTTTCTATTTTTAGAATATATTACATTCATTGATCTGCGTGTGTTAAACCATCCCCAGATCCCTAGGAGGAATACAGGTTGGTCATGGTTTACAATCTTTTTGATGATTTGCTGCTTTCCATTGGCCAGTGTCTGGCTGAGGATTTTTGTGTCTATGTTCATTAAGGAATTGGCCTGTAGCTCTCTTTTATGCTTGAGTACTTTTCTGATTTTGAAATCAGTGTAATGGTCGCTTCTAGGACTGGTAGTGTTTGTTTCCTTTCAAATTCTGTGAAGAGTTTGGGGAGCACTAAGATCTTCCCTGAAGTTCTTGTAGAATTCAGTGGGGAATGCATTGAACCTGGGCTTTTCTTAGTTGGTATCTTTTTATTATTATTTCTTCAGCCTCATTGCCTGATATTGAATTATTAAGGTTTTCTTTTCTATCTTCTTGGTTCTGCTTTAGTAATTCATGTGTATCTGGAAGTCTATTCATTTCTTTGGAATTCTCTACTTTCTTAGGAGTAAAAGTTCCCAAAGTAGTTACTACTAATAATCTGGACTTTGGCAGCCTATTGCGATTTTGCCTTTTTCATTTCTAATTACATCCATTTGCATCTTTTTTAGTAAAGTTGGCTTGGGCTTGTCTATTTTGTTTATTCTTTCAAAGAACCCGCTCTTTGATTATTGACTTCTTGTAGGGGGAGGGTTTTGTTCTGCTCTGATTGTTATAATTTCCTCTCTTATGCTTGTCTTGCTTATGGACTGTTCTTGCTTCTCTGGGATCTCAGAGTGTGTTTCAACCAGCTCTGATTTTCAGGGGCCACTCAGAGCTACACACTTCCCTCTAAGGCTGCTTTCATGGTGTCCCATAGGTTCTGATGGGCTGGCCTGGCATTAAGTTCCCATTCTAGAAACTCTAATTTCTTCTGTAACATTAATTATTCAAGAAGATATTGTTTAATTTCCTTGCATTTGAAATACTTGTCTTTCCTGCCCCTTTCTGCCCTGGGGCCTTTGTATTTGCTGTTTCTTCTTTTGGAAACACTCACTCTAGGTCTTGATACAGTGGCTCATTTGAGTCCTTCAGGGGCCATTAAAATGTCACCTCCTCAGAGAAGCTTTCCCAGGCTTTCAGTCTCAAGCGGCCCTGGCTACAGTGACACCCAGTCACACCTCTCTTCCACAGCTGTTGTAGCTACTCCATTTATTTACTTACTGCTGGCTGCTCTATTTTAAAATGTAAGCCCTGGAGAGCTGGCCTCACCCATCTCATTCTCTGCTGGTCTCCTTCACCCGGCCCAGTGCCTGACGTGGGGAGCACCCGTCCCGTGCTGCCTGAGTGCAGATCGGGTTGGCTGTTGGATGTGCGTCTCGGGTGTGCGAAAATCCCTGGTGAGACCTCTCATGGCGCGTGGTGCTGGGCTGGAGGCGCGGCAGGGCTGGAATGCAGGTGTGCTCATCAGCTCTTATGTGAGGCCCTCAAGTAAAAAGAAGACCCCAGCCAGCTCTAGCTGGTAACGCGTGGAGGGAGGATGGACAGCACCTCACCACCGCAGTGTGCAGCCCACCCGCGCGGGCAGCCGCCTGGATCTGAGGGTTCTGCGCCATAGGCTGAAAATATCAAAAGTTGTGGCTGTACTGAATACGTCCATTCTTGTGTCTTTATATCCTCTAAAAGCCATGGTAAAACAACTCTTTGCATGGCATTTACATTATATCAGGCCTTACAGAGTCACTGAGAGGGGACTTCAGTGACACAGGAGGGTGGACCCGAGGTGGGTGGGTCCACCTGAGCCGTCTTCTATACAGCCTTGAACAGCCGCAGGCTTGGTGTTGGCGTGGGGGGGGGTCACCCCAGCCCCCCTCAGACACCAAGGGACAACTGTGTGCTATTAAAAACGTAAATGTGTGGACTACATATTGAGTGATGGTTTTGAGGGAGTCTCATTTTTTTCTCTTTGTGCTTGTTTGATGCTTTGAAAAAATTTGATAGTAAATGTCTATGTTTTCCCACCAGGAATATTGAGTTTAAAGTGAGATGTACATTTGTTTCAATTTGTGTGTGTGTGTGTGTGTGTGTGTGTGTGTGTGTGAAAACCTCTGCCCCATAGTGTGATAGTGGACAGTGAACAGTGCTCCTCTTGCAAATGTCAGACTCACTGGATTCAATTGTCATCATGAAGTTTAGCTTAGGCACTTTTTAATATTAAAAAAACACACCACTACAAAAGGGACATACGTGCATATAAAGTATAAAGATGTATATTTTGTATATCAAAACTTATACCTGTGTTTAGGGTATGTATCTACAAATTTCAATGTTTTTCTTTAATATATTTAAAATAGTTTATAGTACCTAGGACATTAAACACACACACACACACACACACACACACACACACACACACACATATCATAGATAAAACACTAGGCCCTTGCTCCGGAGACACTCGGACCTCACCGTGTAGCTCCCCACCTGCCTGGGGCACGTCAGGTAGGCTCGGCGAGCCGCAGTGTCCGCACTGTGCCCGCAGCACGTGCAGGGCCACCCAGGGCGGGCTCGGCCCTCCCAGCACAGTGTCTTGCTTTACCTCTGCGAGATGGACAGAGGTGGAAGCAGAGGGAAGCAAGGTGAGCTGCTGTCCTTGAGCCAGAGTCGTGGCGACGGGGACACAGGCCTGAGCCACTCCTGCCGAGGCCCCAGCTGGAGACCAGGAGCACCGAGCAGCCCTGTCACCCTTGCTTTTTCTTAAAATTTTATTGAAGCACAAATAGCAATGAGACAGTTGCAAATCAAATTAGTAGGAGAGATTCAAAGATTAATACATTGCATATTGTTTTTGTAGAGGTTTTTTGTTGTACGAGGTGCGTACATGATATTCTATTTACAAACACTATTAGAGCTGATGCCCCTATTCAATGAATTAAGAGAATACAACTGCACACTTACCTTTTTAAAAAAAGCTGAATTATAGTACAGTTTCAATAATTAATACTTTTTACATTGTTATTTTCCTAGTGGTTATCCATAGTACAAGAAACTGACAGGATATCCTGTCCAACCACTATTAGTGCAAATCTTTCTTCACATAGAATTATGCAAAAATACTGCATATTTATTCTAACTGTACTATTAATACAAACACAGAATGGTTCCCCATTTTTTTTGTTTAGTCCTGTCAAAGATGGATACTGTATTGTCATTCAATTATTATAGGTGCTTGAATTCAGTGAAACACTCCAACACAGTCCAGCAGTCCACAATAATAGTGGGCTATCCGAATAAGTTGTTAGAGCCATTTACAGCTCAGCTTATTATTATGCCCTTATTTCATATACCTCATTTTTATACTTTTCTGATGGATGGTTAAGACCGAGATAAAGCAAGATTTATATAACAAAAAAATTTAACTTTTAGTGTGGAGACTCCTCAGAAAACTAGGGCTGGAAATGCCATTCAAGCCGACTAGCCCCTTACTCGGAATTTTCCCAGAGGAACTGAAAATATCTTATCACAGTGATATATGTGCTCCTATGTTCATTGCAGCACAATTTGTGATAGCAAGATCTTGGAAACAACCAAGATGCCCGTCACATGAGGAATGGTTGAAAAAGATGTGGTATTTCTATATAATGGAGTATTACTCAGCTATTAAGAATGATAAACTTGAAGCATTTATATTGAAGTGGATGCCACTTGAACATATACTCATAAGTGAAATAAACCAGATACACATGTGCAAATATCATATAGTCTCCCTAGTATAAGAAATCAAAAGAAGAAACACAAATAGAAAGGTATAACAGCTAAAAAGAATTTAGTCAGATAGGGCAAACTGAGCTGCATATGTTGCAGGGTAATAATCAGCTTCTATTCTGGAGGGTTAACAACCTAAGTTTGCAGATCAAAAATTGGAGAAATGGAAGGGCTGCAAGGCCAGCCAACATTTTGGCCCTAGCCTTTCGAGGTCAGTGAAGACTCAGGACATAGGAGAACCTGTACTGTAACATCATGGAACTCAGTTGTGCCCCAAATTTTCTGATCAAGAAGATTATGGAGCCACAGAGGAATGTGATCAGTGAGGTACAGTGTGCCTAAGGAGAGTCACATGGAGAGAAAACTTTCTCTCAGGCTTTGACAGAGAGCAAACTGGTCAAGCAATGGCCATGACTCATCCAGTGTCATGGCTGACACTGACAAGGGATCTACAAAGTAAGGTAAAGGGTTATAGGATAAACTCTGAGGGGACTTGACTGACTTCATGCTGGAGAACCCCAAAGATTAATCCAGCTGTGAGCCTGGATTGCCATCCCCCTGCACTCTTCCTCTCCAGGTCCTACTGTGGACACTCTGCCCTCTTGTGGCGGACATGGAAAGTGCATCTCTCCAGTCCCCATAGTCCGTATGGGCTGCAGAGAACACTGGACTTAGAATTAGAAAATTAGCGTTGTGGACCTAGCTCAGGAGCAGTGAGGACACTGGCTACCATCTCTCAGCTTTGGCTTTTCACCGACCCGCCTTTGACCTGGCCCCACCACCCTGCTGGCCTTGTGGGCTACTGCAGCAATCTGATTGCTGCCTGGCCCTCTGGTCCCCCATGGGCCATCACTCACACGGCTTGACAGTTGTCTTGGCAACCAGCAGAAGTGTTCCTGAGACATGCGTGTGCAAGGGTCCAGGGGCATCATAGCAGAGGAGGTGACCTAGTGCTTCCTGCAAGCCTGGCCCCTCCTGCCCTCCACCTCGGTCTGGTCCCCCGACCTGTGCATCTTTCTGCATAGACCCTGGAAGGCACCAAGAGGAACAAGGTTCAGATACAGAGCTGAGGCCGGGAAAGGCAGCCCACTGCACAAGTGCAGTGATGGAAGGCAGCACCAGAAGTCGACAGTTCTGCTGGCCCTGAGCTCCTGGGACTCATGCCCCTCCCGCTCTGCCTGCAAGGCCTTCACACTGCACAGTCTCCCTGCTCCAAAGCACTCCGTGTCAGCTACATGAGGGGCTTGAGCTTCTTTCTTCCCTGCTACTGCTCTACTTGAGGCGCCCCAACCGCTGCTGCAGGCTCGAGCTAAGGCCAACATGCCTGCTTCTCTCCAGGTCTTCCCTGCTGTACCTGGAACTCATAAAGCACAGAAAGAGGGAGAGACAGACAGATAGGGATGGGCAGGCAGGCAGGCAGACACTGTGCCAATGTCTGAGTAATTATTGCTCCTACCCCAGCAAAGAGCTGGCACAAAATGGGCTCAGCAGTGTGTGGACCGATGAATGAATGGATGGTAATGCAGGAGACGAAGGAGGCTTCCAGAAGCCCTTGTCCTCTGAGGCCTTCCCATGTGGCGTCGCCTCCTTGAACCACTCTCAGGATCCCACATATCCTGGGAACTCTTGCCAGCGTGGCCCTGAGCTGGGCCTGGCCAGATCCCACGTGCAGGGCAGAGCACGCCTTCAGCAGAGCAGAGAGGCTCCGAAATGTGCGCCGGAAGGAGCGTGGAGCAAACCACCTAGGGACTCCGGCCTGCCTCCAATGAGAGGTGAGCAGAGTAAAATACGGAACGAGATGAATTTTTGATCATTTCCTGGGCATTGTGAGTACTTCTGTCTTGCTTGGTGCTTCTCCCCCACCTAACTGAAGCATGAAATAAACACACTCATGGTTCCTCAGAGGAGCTGTGGGCAGCCTGTGGGGGAAGGGACAGTGGACATTAGCAGTGCAAGAGGAAATGGCAGGGTCTTTGCCTCTCCTTGGTGATTAAAATTTATTTTAAACTGCAGGGCTGTGTCTCTGAAGTCTAGAAGGCGAAGGCCTCCTCTGCCCCCCCCAGTCTGTCAGGGAGCTGGAGCAGGTTTTAAGACCCAGTTCTGGCTTCTGGAACATTCTGAGCGTGATGGGGCCTGTCTGGTGAGCAGGGCCCGAGAACGGGTGGGTGGACTGGATGAGAAGTGTACCTGCTGTGGCCAGGGGTAAGGGCAGCCAGGTCGCAGGGAGCTTAGAGCCCCACCAGGTCCACCCCAGTGGCTTCAGGAAGGGTGACACTATAGGCAGGCCTAGGAAGGTGTGAGGCTTCCCTTAAACTTGTACTGTCAGAGGCTGTGTATAGGTGCTGGTTATGGGCAGGATACAAAGGTGGGGGGTAGTCTGGCTCCTTTCTCCCTACCATCCTGGCTTTAGTCTTTATTCTGGCTCATACTGGCTGCTGTAAAAAGAGTGTGATATTTAAGAGCCCAAGCTCCACGGGGTACACCGCTTGGGTTTGAATTGTGGCTCTTGCTTGCACTAGCTGTGTGCTTTTGGACAGGTAACTAACCCTCTCTGAGCCTCCATTTCCTTGTCTGTGGTGTAATGGTGTAAGGACTATACCTTAGAGGTAAGGAGGGGTTTACAGCAACAAAGGCAGCAGCTGGGGAGACTTAGGGACTTAGATCCCTGCCCAGAGAACAGCAGGCAGTCAGGGCCACACACCCAGGAGCCCCACCCAAGTGCAGACAGTGTCTCTGGGCACCGGCCCCCCTCCTCATGCTCCAGACAAGCTCAGCCACTGCTTGCTGGGGCTGCGCTGGAAGCTCTGGGAGTGCCTGCTCATAGCATGTGCCCTCCGCCCCACACTTCGATGGTCCTCTTGATGTCCCACTCTTGGGGTGCAGGGGATGAGGAGAGAGCTCACAGTGCCCCCTGCAAGACAGGACAGGCAGGCTGTGACAGAGGAGAGGCTGTGGACCCCCATCTCCCAGTCTCTGCGCCATTGAAAGAAGCATCTTAAAAGTGCATGAGACCCAGTGGGGCAGCTTACAGACTCCTGGGCCCCAATCTTAGGCATTTACAGGTGTAATGGGGGATACATTGTGAAGTTTAGAAAGTTAATTAGGTGGCCGGTGAGATGGCTCAGTGGAATAAGCACTTCCCTGGCAAGTACAAGGGCCTGAGTTCAATCCCCGGTTCAAAAAAAAAAACCAGTTAATTAGGGGGCTCAGTAGAGGGTCAGGATCCCCACTTTGTAAACATCCTCAGGGAGTGCAAGAAGAGGGCAGGGAGATGGTGTGAATGAAGGGAGGAAGAGGCTGGTGGAGCCAGCCAGTTGAAGACTGAAATCTCTATAAACTATGAACTAAAAGCTTTCCCTTTTTAATTTTAGGTGTTGGGTATTTTGTCCCAGCAATGAGAGAAAAGTAACCCACGATCAGGGGTGTGCTGCCCCTCCCTCCCCTTGCAGTTTAACCCCGCTCTTGGGGGTGTTTGGGAGGTACAGTGGCCCTGGGGGGCGCGTGGCATGGGATACTGTGGCGACAGCTCTGGAGCAGTACTGGAGAGGCCGGGCCTTGGTTTGGCTCTGTAACCCTCAGCACGTCCCCCGGACTCCCTGCACCTCAGATTCCTCCGCCTCAATGAAGAGGTTCCAGCAGCACCCCCCACCCTGGCCCGGGCGCAGGCTCCCACAGTAGGACGCACAGAGTCACCCTGTGTTGGATGGAGCTCTGGCCCAGCAGCAGGCAGAGATCGGCTTCCACACAGCTGTGCGCGCAGGGTGGCTTCCGGGCATCTACAGCTGGGGGTGGGCAGGTAGCTTTCAGCACAGGGCCCAACAGACAATAAACTCTCACACGGCAACTGGGAGCTGCTGAGCACCAGCACAGTCGGCCACCTTCATCCTCCCCTCATGCAGTGGTGCAGTTAAGCCAGCAAAGATCAGAGAACTCGGACCAGGGTGGCGTCTGTCCCACTAAAAGGACTGGCTTGCCCTGGCCGTTAATCTGCGCTCCGTGTGCAAGCAGATTATCTGAGCAGAGCTGGCCCTCCAGTGCCGACAATCTGCGGCCACTGGCCTGGGCAAGCTGCTTGTCCTTCGAGCCCTGAGGCTGAGGGACTTGGGGTGACACTGCAGGTGCTCTGAGGTGGTGACATTTTGTTTTGAGGGAGGAATGGCCGTAAGAAGTCTGCAGAGAGGGCAGATGCACACCCCTGCCCCCTGCCTGAAGCCCTGCCCCTGGCTTGTTTTGCACCTGGTACCTCACTAGCCCTCTGTCTTCAGTCCGGAGACCTGAACCTCCTCACAGGGAGGAGCCAGGCAGGGGCCCCAGCAGGACTGGCCTGTCCCCAGAGAGTATTTTTAATCACCGATAGAGTTTAAAACTTCTGGCCCATGGTGACTATACATCACCCAAGTTCTATTATGGAAAAATATACACAAATAGGATTCACTTTTTTTTTTTTGCCATTTTTCAGTGTGCAGCCTGGTGGCCCTGATGCACGCACGCTGTGGGCGGCTCTCTGTACCCTCTCCATGTTCCCAACACCGTCATCCTTCCAAACCACTTTTGTACCCACTCAGCACTCCCTCCTCGCTTCCCCGATCCTGGAGCCTGATGACCACCACTCAGGCCGCTTCCGGCCCTGAGATCTTGACTCCTTCAGGGCTTTCTGATCAGCGTGGTCATGCAGCACCTGCTGCTCTGTGAGCAGCTTTCGTCACTTAGGATAATGTGGTACCTGTGGCTCGTGGATGTCGTGGTGCGTGGCAGGGCCCCTTCCACATGGAGGCTGAGTAGCGTTCCACTGTCTACATACACCACACCCTGCTTCTCTGCTCATTCTGTCTTCAGTTTCTTCTGCCTTTTAGTAGCGATGACTAATGCTGCTGGCCCCGGTGAGGGCACCTGCTGGAGTCCCTGCTTTCAGTTCCTGGGTTGATACCCAGAAATGGAACGGCTAGGCAGTACGGTAACTCCACGTCTAATTTTTAGGGGACCTCCACCCTATTTTAAGCTCTTCATATTGCAGAACACCCTGCATTGCCTGAACCTGGGGCCCACATCCCAGCCTCCCCTTGGGGTCCCATTTTTATGTATCGTTGCCTCCGTTGTTACCTGTTACACCCAGAGAGTCTGTAGAAAAGGTGAGATTTACATATGAAGGGTAAGGTGATGCCTGAGGGGTGTCATTGTCCCCAGCAAAAATGTTCCGGTGGTGGACTGTGAGCACCCCTCCCCAGCCCCTGGATGAGGTCTGCAGTTCTGAGGAGGTGGTGCCCAGTACCCACCGACCCTGTCCTTTTCAGAGGCCCTAGTGGCTGCCTCCAGACTTTCTTTGGGGCTGAAGACTGGGGACAGCCATCCCCAGGGCTGGGCTGTGTTGCCCCATCTCCTGGCTCCTGGGCTACTTCATGTGTACACTTCATTATGGCCTTGCCTCATGAAGAGCAGGAATGAGAACGTCAGAGACGTCGTCGCCCGTCGGTCCATCCGGGTTCCAGATGATCGCTCTAGAGCTCCCGCTGTCAGCCATGAGGGTGTCAAGGCTTGCGGTGCGCAGATAGCAGGGACCACCCCCAGAACCAGGTCCCAAGACACATGAGACGCCTGCCCAGGTCAGCCTGCACACACAGAGCAGAGCAACGACTCATTTTAGGTGTATGGCTGGGGTTGTTTAAAGCAGAAATGAGACGACAGTAAACAAAGAGGAAGTACAAGGGAGGCAGCAAGGGTGCGGCAGAGGAGGTGGTGGGCATGCGCCTGCGCGTGCGTGCCTCCGTGTGCATGCCCGCGCTGTGAGTGCCTGCGCATGTGTGCCTGAGTGTGTGCGTGTGACGCAGCCAAGCGAGCCCCGAGCTCACCACCACTTTGCCAGGTGATGACCGCTGCAAGTCCTTCCTGTAGTCTCTCGGTCCCGACGCATTTGACATTTCCTGCATTAGACGTTGAGATGAATGCGGTCTTTCTCTCCACCTGGATCTGGGAAGGAAACCACCCTGTTGCCCACCTCCATGCACGCATGCCTTCCCTCTGTCCAGGCACGGACCGCGCACAATGCCCGGGCACTGGTGCTGTTTGCCTATTTTCTGGTGATGAACCAAGACTCCCTCCAACGTCCCTGAGCTCCTGAATGTTGCCGCTGAAATCCCCTCTTGCCCTGGGCCCCTGCATTCCCCACCGAGTCAAATTTCCAAGGCTCCCTCCGGAAAGTGGTTTAGCTATGATCTCAATCCCAAACTTCCCAAGCCGCTCTCTCTTCCTGCGTACCTGCTGCCCCAGAGCAGAGAGTCCTAACCCTGGGGTTCTACTCAGCTGGTGCCAACTCAACCCCTGGCATTCCAGCCTCCAGGGTTCCCAAGTCTCGCCTATGGCTCTGCCATCTCCCTTTCCTATACCCAGAAGGTCCTGCCTGCAAGGACCAGGATAGAGACGGTTATGTGGAAGGGGAGGCTGAGGCCCAGCTAGGAATGAAGTGGGTATAGACCTGGCCCAGGCCCTCAGCAGCTCAGTGAAGCCTCATCCCCTGTGCCAAGCCTGCACCCGGCACTCTCTCCTGATCGCTGCCTCTCCACCTCCTCCCTGCCCCATGTCCCCCGGGGCTGCCACTACCTCATTAGCAGTGCTCATTTCCTGTGTCTTCCCTGGGCTCCTGAACATTGCAGCTCAAATCCCCTCTTGCCCTGGGCCCCTGCATTCCCCACCGAGTCAAATTCCCAAGCACACTCTTGTTTTTCTCCCTGTGCCTCTTCTGCCTGGTTGGTCTGGTGCCAGCTGGTCCCTTGCAGAGCAGAGGTGTCCTCCCTTGTCCCGTCTGCTTTGCAGAAATCTCATCACATCACCACCTGTGTCTTCTTTCCTCCCTCGTATGAACCACCATGGCCACCCCTGTCTTCCTTCACGGTCCTAAGTGCAAAATGTGTATGATCACAAAGGCTTTGGTCTCTGTGCCTGAACTCTGTGTCCTACCCCAGGCCTGGCTGGAGGCCCCCTGGAGCACGCCCCCGCACCAGCTCCTGGGCAGTTATCTGTCAGTGCATTCCGTCCCTGCCACCCAGGCAGCAGGTCTCCAGGGCAACATTTTGAGTTCTCCTCTCGGAGCCTTGAGTTGAGGGCAGGGTAACAACAGCCTGCATGACAGTCCCTGTATCCCCATGACATGGCACAACACAGTTATGTTGGCTTGTGTGGCATGGCAGTGTGTGTCCATGGCTGGCAGAGAGTCTGCCGTGTGGTCACACAGAGATTCAGGCCCCGACCTCTTAAGTGTGGCCCAGCCTCCTTTCTAGCTCAAGTTCTTAGACCTGCTGCCAGTGGAAGGGGAAAGAAAAGCGGTGGAGTAGTCTCCTGCCGTCCAGCTCCATGTCATACCACTGGCAAGAGCTGGCCACGTTGGCTCCAGCTTCTGGCAAAGAGTCTTGAGGAGCATGTCCCACCAAAACACACCTGAGCAACACCTCTCCAGGGAAAGCGAGGGCCTCAGGTAGCGCTGCCGGACAGCTGGCCACGTTGGCTGTCTGTGCATTGAGATGCTCTTCACATCGGGCTTTTAGTGTCACCTCCGAAAGCATGACTTTCATTGGGTTACATCTCCAAGTGTTATATCACAACCCAGTCCCTGGGCCACCCCGAGGAGTGGGGTCTCAAGCTTGATAGTGACTAGTGGGGACCTTGGGTTTCCCTAGGGCCTGAGGGTTGAGTCCGGAAGAGCCCCGCCCATCTGGTGTTGTGTTCATAGGACTGCTGCGGGGATTCACTGGCCATCTTTGGGAAACTGTATCTCCTGTGCTCTTCTGCACAAGACCTGGCCACCACCCTCCCTTTGAGGCGGCCTTCGTCACTGTCTTGAGCAGCTGAAAGTGGCAGGAGCAGCATTGCTCGAGTCTCCCTGGGCTCCGCCACAGCCACGCTCTGAAAAGTCCAAGTGACACGGTGTTCCAGGAAACAGCCCCAGCCGACAGCCGGTGTCAGCTGCCAGCCTGAGTGTGCCACTGTGGGCGATGAGCCCAGCAGAGCCTTCAGACGACAGTGACCCCAGAGCCATCCAGCGGCCGCTGCCTTGGGGTGTGACTGCACGCATGGACGCTGCTGACCTGGGCTGGTTCTCAGCCAGCTGCGCTGCCCACGGAGCCCCGGCCCAGGCAGCGTGGCCCACGCACGTGGACTCCCTGCAGGTGCGGTTCTCAGCCAGCTCCTCCGCTGCCTGCTGCCCTCCAGTCCTGCTGGCCCTCCTCTTTCAGCCTCACCAGATACTCATCCCGGTCTAATCTGTTAGAAAAAAGGCAGGATCCTTGGATTTAGAGGTGGGGGAGTGGGAAATGATTATGTCACAAGCTGAGAAGATGTTGGATGACTGGCTTCTCATCTATAAGTTAGGGTCTTTGAAAGATGAGGCAGAAGCAGAATATGTACTTCCCTTCCTCTCAGGCCCTGGGCTTTGTCAGCCTGATGCGAGCCCCACAGCCCTGTCAGCCTGTCACTTGTCTCACAGGGACCTGGGTGTTGATTATGTACTCTGGGGGTGATTGTTTTCATTATAAACATTACCTGGGTTTATGTGTCTAGGTTTGGTGGCCACTCCTCAGTCAGGGCTGGTGGCCACTGGGCAGGTCCAGCTGATGGCTAGCAGTGAACTTCAGAACCTTCTAGGCCTTGCGCTGCTGTGAGTTGTGCATTACCCCACACTGCAACTTCACAGGTTGAATCCTATCTGGTGGTACTGTGAGGTGAGGTCTTCGGGGAAGCAAGGGATTAGTGCCCTGTGAAAAAGGCTCAGAGGAGCCTGTTTGCTTCTGGCATCCTATAAGGACATGCAGAAGATGTCACCTGTGAGGAACGGGTCCTCACCTGACTCGGAATCTGTTAGTGCATTGATCTAGGGCTTCCCAGGCTGCATAGCTGTAAGCAATACATTTCTAGCCAGGGATGTAGCTTAGCAGCACAGCCCTTGCCTGGCAAGCATGAGGTCATGAGTTCGATTCCTGGTACCAAAGACTACAGTACATTTCTCTTATTTATAAATTGATCAGTATAAGGAATTTTGCAATAGCAGCCTTAAGAGATGGTAACCTGATGCAGTGACAGACAGACCGCTCAGAAGCAGTGCCCAGGAGGTGACAAAGGGTGGAGAGAGTGACAGGATTGGTGAACACTGATCTCCTGTCTGTCTTGTGTGGAATGCAGACTGCCAGCAGGCAGCCTGGAGGTGCTGAGGGGCAGTTGCTGCCGGGAGGCTCTGGAAGAGTCTGTCACTGGCCTCACGTGGTTGCCAGGGGTCTCCAGGAGCGGCGGAGGAGGTCGCACACCACGTGGACACTGTCGTCTGATGGGGGCTTGGTGTCAGCACTGGGGAGGCGTGGCAGTGTCCGGTTCCACCCAGGAGGACAAGCAGTTAATGGAGTAAACACTGCGACCCCCCAGTTCTTACCTTTAATTCTCATAGTTTGTCACTTGCTTTATAAATTAGAATGTTTTTCTGGGCTTGGGAGGTGCAGAAGAAGCACAGACATCCGGCAACAACTACACAGCAATCCAAACAGGGAATTGCCACAATTGTAATATTCTTGTATTTACTGTAATATCTAATCTGGCATAAAACTGTGTTGAAAACACAAGGGAGACTGGGATCAGGTGCTGCTATTTTGGTAGAAATTCTGATTAGTCTTCAAGTAACTTTTAAAACTAAACCCTAAATACCTGCTTGATTTATATGTCAGCAACACCACTGACGTGTTCTCTGTAAATATTAAAATGTCAATGGCAGGTAAAGTGGGAGGAAAAGCAAACGCATCCTCTGTCGGGCCAGGTGCTTCTGTTTCTGGGTGAATTTCCCAGCTCCCTCCATCCGAAGACAGACGAGCCCCGTGCAGAGACACTGTGGGATGCGAGCTGTGGTCATGCAGAAGCCAGAACAGGGTGTGAGTGGGCAGTGTGGTCAGAGGACAGCCATGCACAGGGATGCAGCACGGGCCTGAGATGGAGAAGGACCCCGACAGTGCTCTGAGCCTGACTGCTCGTGGCCTGCCGGCTGTCATCCTAGTCTCTTGGGAAGAGGTCCTAAACAAGGCCCATCTTTTGGCCAGACTTTCTTGGGCCAGGGGCCTGGGTGCCCACATTAGGAACTCATCTTGGCTGTGTTATTGGCCTTGGCCTTTGTGGAAAGAAGCCTCCCTGCCCGACCTGCTGCCTGGAGTTGTGCAAGATTACAAAAGGTCTCCAGCTGTGACTCCCAGTAAAGACTAAGGCTTGACCCAAAGCCTCAGGGGTCCTTCTTCCCATAGGCCAGGGCTGGTGGAAAACAAACATAAAAATGCTGGTTCTTATGAGTAAGTGCCATACCTGGGGCTAATTCCAGAAACTTCCTCCAAGGAAGTAATGAAGGCTTGCTGGTTACCTATGCATGCCACTAAGGGTTGTCTTGCTAAGACTTTATTTGTAAGCACAAATTAGTGCATTGCTAGAGCTTGGTGGCCCTACTTCAGAATTCTGTAAAAAGTCTAGATTGCACTCAGGCACGCTCCGTGCTGCCCCCTTCCATCTGCCTGCGTAGACAGGCAGAGTTGGAATCCCTGTGACTTGGCAACAGCATCTTCCTTGTATTTTTTCACCTCTGCTCTTCCTGGCTTTCTTTTATAAGGAAAACACTACTTAGTTTCATTGCCAATTTCACTTGATGAGGGCCATTTACATCACAAAGTAGAGTGGGCCATTTTTGTGTTTCTGGCGTATCATTTGCTAAAAACTAAACTGAGATCTGTGTTTATTTCCCTTGGAATAACTGACACTCCCTCCTGCCACCCGGTCTCCCACACAGAGCGATGATGCTTCCCCTTCGTCCCGTGGCCCCCGGGGCAGTGGAAACATGTGAGGCTGAGCGTCTCTCAGCGCTGTGTTCCTCCTTGGTGGGCAAGAGTGAGAGAAGATACATTTTAAAAGCCCACGATGAGTGAACCTGTGCTCCGGATCCCAGACTAGGGAGTGGGCGTTGGCATGCTCATGGGCTTGTGGCTTTTTGCCTTCTCACACGGGGTGGTGGCACAGTTTAAAATGCATCCACAGGCTCCTCACTGTACCACTATGCTCCCAGGGCATTGCTAGCCCTTTCTCTGTGGCTGGATAGATTTTACAAAGAGCACGCTTGATGTTCTACTCCACTTGTCCATTTATCTGTTCTTTCCTGTGTCTCATCTGAATTCTTCATATCTGTCTGTTGTGTCACAGACGCTGTGTTGACAGAGCTAGTGGGGGCATTAGGATGGCTCTGGGGGATGATCACCCGCCCCCAAGGTGTGCTGAAGCCTGCAGGGTCATGGGGCACCATCTCAGCTGAGCACTGCAGCTGTGTAGAACCTAATCTAGATGGGCCTCTCTTTCCTGGATCAGGGCACTTAAGAGCATTCAGTTTGGTAAGAACGTACCGATACTGCATAAGGTAGAAAGTGTACATTTTTCTTTCTTGTCTCCAGCTTTTGCCTTCTGAATTATGAAGGCTTAGCATAAAGAGCCACCGGGTAAAAGGGAAAGCGCCACCTCACCTCTTCTGCCGTGGTAACTCGCAGTCCCTTGGCAGTTGCTGTGCCATTGAGGGTGGTGTGAAATCCATCCAAGTGGAGAACCCAAGATTTGCATTTGGAACGCAGAGCTGTCTGTTCTCCGAATCCCACGGAGAGGCAGCTGCCTTCTGTGCCCAGCGCCTTCTGCTCGGGCCTGGCTCGTGGCCAGGCAGCATGGGGAGGAGGCCCTGAGTCACCATGTGGAGCGACCATCTGGGAGTAATGGAGCGAGCGCGGCCTGCAGTTATTTGGGTTGCTGCCTTTGGCTGGAAAATGAATCTGTACCGAGCCAAGCGCAGCTTCCTTAGTTCCCAGCCTGGTGCTCTTTCCCCTGCTGCAGGAGGAAGGAAGAACTTTGTTTGCAGGAGAAGGGTTGCCAAAACCTCCAGAGGAGAGGGTCTCTGACCAAGGGGTTTTGTTATTGTTATTATTATTAATGCTACTACTATGGGTTCTGGAAATTTAATTCAGGACCTTGTACTTGCTAACAGTTAACCACTGAACTACCCCCAACCCCCAAAGATAAGAAAATAGATTTGTAGACAGGATCTGTCTTTACTGTTCAGTTCACCTTGAACTCCTAGGCTTAAGCAGACTTTCTGCCTCCAGCCCCAAAGAGCGAGGACTACAGGCATCTGCTACCACGGCCAGCTCCCAAGAGGCTTTTAGACTGGCACGCAGCAGACTGTGCACAGGACTGCTGTGTGTGGTCACAATGGAAAGGGCTGGTGTGTGGCTGTGCTCTCGAGAGCTGCTGGCCAGCCCGGAACTGCTGGCTGAAGCCAGGCTTTGGAAGGGGTGAAGACGCTGTGAGTTCATTTCCTCACGGTCTAGCATTGCAGTTTGGGATATAATACAATCAAACAAGAACCAACCCGACAGGCAGACTTTCCTTATCAACATTGTGTTTTGTATCCCGCACATGGAAACAAAGGGCTTGTTAGTATTTAGGAGTTAGAGAATGAATGGAATAGGCTCCATAGCATTCTCAGATAGGGAAACTTTATGCAGGTCAGCAGGAGCCCAGCCTGACCCATGCACTGACCTCGCTGAGAACAAGCCGTAAAGCAAAAGCTAAGATCCAGTGTCCAGCCCTGAGCACCTGTGATGTCCTGTCACCTCTCAGGCTCTGGGCATGGGGCTGGGCAGTGAGGTGAGGCAGGATACCGTCCACAAACCAGTATAGGTCTTGTTTTCATTTTAAACCATTTCTGGGGCATTAGAAACAGAAAGAGTAGAATCTCCGTTTACACAAGTGAGGATTCTTAGATTGGTCCCAGGATCACAGGGCTGAGCAGCTCCACAGTGGCCGTCCTCCAGCCAGGAAGCAGGGGAGTCCTGTTAGCTCAGTCCAGGAAGAGAGAAGTCTCAAGAGGAGACAGGATGTGGCCGCTTGGCTGAGGCTGACAGCCCCAAGGGCCCAGGGCCCAGCACACATAGGCCAAAGGTCCTGGAGTTGTTGTCCATGGGCGTGGGCAGCAGGAGCGGATGTGCCCGAGAGGGGACGGGGAGGAGGCCCTGAGTCACCCTATGTGCCTCGCTGGCCTCTTCTGGCCAGTCGGTTGGCGCTGCCCACATGGAGGCCCGGGCTTACCCTCTCAGCCACTGACCCGCACATCCTCCTGGGCACACCCCACAGAGTGCCTTCCTGTTCTCTAGGCACTCCTCAATTCCTACAAGTTGACACTCAGAATTGGGTTCTTTCCTGCTGGCTTCAGTTGCAGGTGGATCCCTGGCTCCAGGGATTGTGGGGAGTGCTGTGGCCATGCGACAGGCTCTTTTCTTTCTTGAAGTCACTGAGGACCTGGAGAATGACCCAGCCCCACCGTGGAGGGCTAGCAAGAGCTGAGGCTGCAGCAGCGCTCAGGGGGAGCAGACACTGGGCCTGCTGGGGTGTAGCTGTGTGGGGAGAGCTATAAGTGTGAGATGTGCAGAGGAGGGACAGGAAGATACAAGGTGGGGGGCGCTGGGGAGTGGCTCAGGATGGAGCCCTTGCCCGCAGTGCCTGGGCCCAGTGCTAGAGAGAGAGAGACTGAGAGGTAAGACCTGATTCAATTCAATTCACATCTTCTCCTTCCTAAAGACTTCTGGCTCCTAAGGAAAGCCGGGTTAGCCACCCCCCTACCCCCGTGGCTTCCCCATGGGGCTACCCTGGTCACATCCGCTCTCCTCAACCACACCTTTCCTTGCAGTCAGGGATGCTTGTGCTTATGCGCCTGGGGCCCAGCTGCAGAGCGATGGAGCCGTCCCCTGGGGTGGCACCCTTCCATCACCAGCCCAATGCCTGTTCTTTGCTGGGGTGGCATCACCAAGGTCAAGGACAGTGTGAGCTTCAATCTGATGACACACTCGGCGATGCCTGTGTTTGTGGATGATCAAGGATCCTGCCTCAGGGAGACTCTAGTGAGGTTTAGGGTCTTAATTAACAACCTTAGCAGCCTAATCCTGTTGAGCCTTGTTAGAGGACATTTAAATACCAGCATGCCCATGTGACACCCAGGGAGAGCCCTGCTCATTTATCCAGGCCTCAGTTGATCACAGGCTATGTTTTCTGTGGCACCCAGAGCTCTTCTGACCCAGGTTCGTAGAAGGAGAACATGGTGTTAATTTCAAGCACGCTGAGTTAAAAATGTCACTGGGTGGTGCTGAAATTGCCACCCCTCCTGCCCAGGGAGCAGGGCCTTACCTTGTTCTTCACACCTGCTAGATGGGGCTAAAGAGTTCCCACTTGGCATGTGGGATACAAAAAGGGCAGATTAGCAGCTCCGAGGCCAGATCTTTCTCTCCTTCAACAAGGGGTGAAGCAACTGTAAGGAAAAGAAATTAGGAAATGACAGTTGGGCTTCCACAAAATGTGCATAGAATATAACTTTGCATTACTGCTCCTTCCCGTATGCGGGGAGCTCCCTAAGAAAGAAAGCAGTTTTTCATGGTATAGACTTTTGGATTGAAGTTTACCCAGGGCTTTTATAGAAAATTCTGAGAGCCCCTGTGCACTTTTTATTCTGCTTGCTTTTGGGGCACTGAAGGTCTATTCCACGTACGAAGAGAGAGCCCTACCACTAAGCTACATCCCCAGCCCTTTTTTGAGACAGGGTCTTGCGAAATTGGCCAGGTTGGCCTTTGAACTTGTGATCCTCCTGGCTCAGCTTTCTAAAGGCTGAGGTAGCAGGCGTGCGGTGTGGTGCCCAGCTCTGCTACACATTCATGAGGCATCTCTGGTTACTTTACATGAAGGGCTTTTGGGGCTGGAGCACAGCTGGCTCGCGGGGCTCTGGGACCTGAATGAGTTGGTCCTCCTCTCCTCCTGTATCAAGGGGGAGAGAGGAGGAGGGAGGCTGGCCTCTGTCCCCACCTCGAGCCATGAGTGACTCTGAGCCCCGAGCTCCTTGAGTGTGCTGCTCCCTTCTGGGGACACGTCGAGCCACGTACAATAGAATCATCCACAAGGTGAGACCTGGTTGTGGCTAGTCCACATGCTTCCAGCCAGCCCCAAGTGCCCTGTGTCCTGGTCCCTGGCTGCTTTGGCTTCTCCGCGTTATTCCTGAGGTCACCAGGAGATGAGTGCTGCACGTGGGAGTCGGTATTTTTGTCGCTGCTCCAGTGCCTCATATAAGCAAGTGGGTCTGCACATGGTTGGCCGGAGAATACGAATGTCCCCCTATGAGAAACTGGGCAGGGGGAGTGAACCCCCAATGGACTTGCCCCCCTGGAAGTGCCTTTGCTTCACAGACAGAGCAGTATTCGAGTAAAGAAGAGTCAGCAGGCATCTGCCTTCACCTTCAGAGCTGAGCACACTAGCAACACCTACACGCTTCTAACGAGTGCCGTGGTAGGAGCCGGACCATCAAATGGAAAACACACCAGCCTGAAGGACCTTCTCGGGGTCCGGTGTCAAGCCCATGCATGTGGCTGTGTAGGTTGTGCCCTACACAGCTCCAGCGGGTACCATTCAGATCACATTGTGGATTCATCTTTCTTCATGATGTTATCTTAGCATATGGAAGCAAAATGTCACGTTTTCTAATTGTAGGCTACCCTGGATTAATATGGCTTAAATGAAGGGACAGAAAAATATTATAGTATGTAACACATGGAACAACACACTGCCATCCCACACCGCGCTTTGGCCTGGGCCTGGGCCCCGATAAGACAAAGGCCAGACACCCACGAATGACAACATCCACAGCATCCATCGCACTTCCCGCCAGGTACCAGGACCTATAGAGTAAAAGAGAAATAGGAGCCAAATAGACTTACCCATCTGGGCACATGGCCTGATTTCCTGGACGATGTGCTAATGAGAGTGATGGAATATATTAGTTCCATAACGTTTAAGCACTTCAGAGTTTGCCGACTGCAGTCCTCGGGGAATATCCACCAACTTCTGCTCTTCCGTCGGGCACCAAGGCAACGCAGACGACATTCCTGTCTGTGGGAACAGGTGAGCCTGCTGTCAAGCTGAGATGCACGGATGGGTGCCGTGGTTCTGCAGATGCCAGTGTGAGCCAGACGGGGTCATGGAGAGCCTGCAGGGGCTGCCAGGCGCTTAGTGGGGCTGCCCTGCCGCGGCAGTCTGAAACATCCCAGGTTCTATGGCTGTAGTCTCATCCTTAGAGACAGCCATGAAGGAAGTGCTGGTCTTCGTGGCCCTAGGGCAGCCCCAGACGGGGAGCAGCACCCGCACCACCCAGCACCAGCATGGGCGGCTGTTGCAAGGCTGCTCAAGAGCCACGGGCTTCAAACGCCAGAGACCGTCACCCTTCAGTAGGCGAGCTCGGCTAAAGCCCCGCAGGACCATGGTCCCTCAGTGTCTCTGCAGCACAGGAGTCAGCGCTACCTCAGGACATCCAGCATGAGTGTGCACAGCTGTCCACAGGGGTGACTCTGAGCCTCATCTTCAGCAGGTGGCTTCAGAGCCCCTGGGGAAGGACAACGTGTTGGGAAGATGCACGTGAAGCACCGTGGGCCAGACGTGACATCCAAAATAAGAGACTCACTCCCAGTCTTCTGGATACAGAGTGTTATGCTATAGCTATGAAATGTCCCTGCAAAGTCTCATGTGCAGGGGCTCTTGGGATGGTAGCTGGATCATGGGGTGCTGCATACGTCAGTGCAAGAATCTGTTGAGGAGTTCATACAGCTGTGATGTTAACAGCCTGACCAAGTGAAAGAGGTCCAGGGGGCGTGGCCTAGAGGGGTTTTCATCCCTGGCTCCTTCCCTCTCTGCTTCCTGGCTGCACTTAGGTGAACAGCTTTCCTTCGCTGTGCCTTTTCCAGCACTGCTGTTTCTTCCCTAGAGCCACCAACCAGAGACCAAGGCCAATAAACAAACCTCTCCTTTTTTTTTTTTTTTGGCAGAACTAGGAATTGAACTCAGGCCCTTGCACTTGCCAGGGAAGCACTTATTCAACTGAGCTATCTCCCCAGACCACCTCTCCTCTACTGAACTGCAATATCCTGCATTTCTCCAGCAATGGGAATGTGACTAATACAGAAAAACTTGTACCGAAGAAGCGTGTAATTGCTGTGAGGGCAGCTGGCTGCTTGGCTTAGGAGCGTGTGGGCTGGAGAAGCATTAGAGTGTTGTAAATGGCATTTGATCGATGATTTTGGTTGGCGCTCAGAAGATGCAGATAGAAAAGCCAGACTTAGAAGAGGTCGTGTAGGAACAAAGACTCCATCAGCAGCTGGCACAGAGGGTGTGTATGTGATACTTTGGCAGAAAATTTGTCTCCCTTTTAGCCATACACTGAGGCTTTAAAGGAGACTGAAATGACGGGCTTAATCTGACAGAACAAATTTTAAGGCAGCTCCATACTCAAGTTGTAGCATGGATACCACTGGCTGCTTTGGCCAGGTTTACACTGAGAATCAAGAACAAAAGCTAGGGCCAAAAGCTGTGGAAAAATCTTACTGGTTACCAGAAAAGAAGTGCCTGCAAGTGGGGATCAAAAATTCCTGAGAAGATTAGTATTTTAAAATGCTGCTGAGCATGGTGGCACACACCTGTAATTCCAGGCAGGAGGATTGCTGTGAGTGCAAGGCCAGCCTGATCTACATAGTGAAATCCTGTCTTTAAAAAAAAAAAAAAGCCAAATATTTTGCATTAAGACATAGGAAAGATGGCTTGAAGCCATCTCAAGAAGTGGCCAGGCCTCGCATATCTGCCCAAAGGTATAAAAGGATAAATTTCTTTGAAAGATTTTGCTTTAAGAGGAGAGCCCCAGGGTACCTTGCTTCTTCAGGGCTGCTTGGGGAAGTGTGTGCTTGAGCTTAGCCACTGTGTGCTCAGAAGGTGCTGAGGCCACGGTCCACGAGGACAGGCTGCTGCCCAAGCTGGGGGCAGAGCTTGGTGTCATGCATGTGGTGCTGTTTGTTGTTGTTGTTGTTGTTGTTGTTTGTTTGTTTGAATGTATTTAGTACAAGGTCTACAGGGTCTCACTACACAGATCGGACTCATAGTGATCCTCCTGTTTTCAGCCTCCCAAGCACTGTGCTTATAGGCACGGGCCACCATGCCCAGTCTCAATTGCCATCTCAGCATGCCCCGGGGGCGGGGCTGGGGCTGGCCTGCTATATGGTGCTGGGGATGGAACCCCATTCCCTGCATCTGCCTGCGCAGGTGTTTTAATCCACTGAGCTATCTGGCCAGCCCTGGTGCTAGGTTTTAACACATACAGAATGCAGGAGTTGTGCAGTCATTGAAGCTTCTTCCCAGATTTCAAAGGAAAGCCTGGGATGCCAGGCAGTGTGCTCCTAAAGTGGGCAGTGTGTTCCTAAAGTGGGCAGTGTGTGAAGCTGTAGAGCGAGGCTCAGGATGCAGCCCCAGGCAGTTGCAGGTGCCAGGAGCATGCGTTGTCTGTGGAGGAAAGCTGCATACAAGGAGTAGAGCCAGGGGGGCTGCCGGGGTGATATGTGGGAGGTAGGGGTGGGGCCACCAAGCTCATGCCTCACCCCAGGTAAATCCTGCCCCAGGTGCTGGACATGAAGCTACAAGACTGAACGGTTGCCCTGCTAGGTTTTAGCCTGTCCTTCATGCAGTACCTTTCCATTTTCCTAGTTCTCCCCTTTGGAATGAGACTGTTTGGCCTGTACATTGCATGTTAGAAATATCTAACTTCCTCTTTGATTTTTACAGACTCTGCTAAAATTTTGCCTTGAGTCTCAAAGGAGATGTTGGACTTGGGCTTTCCAACAGCTGGAACTGTTAAAGCTTTGGCAGCTTTCAGAGATAGACTGAACACCTTTACCTAATGAGATAGGCATGAGTTTTTGCAGACTAGGAAGAATGTTGTGGGTTAGGTCTAAGATGTCTTCCGGGAGCTCACATATTGAGGTGGGCCTTTTCAAAGCTGATTGGATCATGGGGTTCAATCTTCCTTGGTAGATTAAGGGATTGATAGGTTCATGGCTGCATGTGCTGTTAGGAGGAGGGGCATGGTAGGAAGAGGCAGCTCACTGGAGGTGTGACCACACCGGGGGTGCTCTTGTCTGTGGCTCCTCTGGTTTCTCCCTGCTTCCTGGTGGCATGGAGTGAGTGTCTGTCCTCTACCACACCTTCCCACTGTGCTCTTTCTACCTTAGAGTCACTGGCCATTGACTAAATCCTCTGAAACTGTAAACCAAGACAAATCTTACCTCCTTATGTTGTAGATGTCAGGTGTTTCATCCCTGCAATGGGAAGCTGACTAATACACCGGGCCACCTTTAGCCAAATTTTGAAGGAGGCTTCTCCCATTTATTTCTTCTTTCTTCTACATCTTTCAGATATTCTCCTCTACAAATTCTGCTACACCTTCACTGGGGCCCTTATCCCTGCCCACTATCCGTAGGCCCTTTCCATTAGCCAAGCCACTCGTTTTGGTGCTGCTGATGCCTAGTGTTCAGGTAAAGCTGATGGGGTGATTCATACTAGCATGATATTGGCCAACTGGTTTCTGTTGGTAGAAAAAGGCATTTGCATTTTTAAAAGAGAACACTTGAATAAGACACGAAAGAGTGAGTTTTGCTGGACTGGGTGCTGAATACTTGTCATCCTGGTGCTCTGGGAGGCTGAGGCAGGAAAATCACAAATTCTAGCCCAACTTGGGCAATTTGGTGTGCCCCTGTCTCAAAGAATGAAAAAAGCTGGAGGTATAGTCTAGTGTAAAGGCTTTGGGTTCATTTCCCCAGTACTGAAAAAAGAGAAGAAAGGAAAGAAGGAATGAGTCTTGTGAATTCAAACATAAATCAACTAGAAACAGAAAGATCATTTCTGTCCCTGTGCTGTGGGTCCTGTGCATGTCTGCCTATGTCAGTGGATGGGCCAGTTAAGTAGTGATGACATCCTTCCCGGTACAAACTCAACTTCGCCACTTACTGGGTGACATGGGTGAGTTACTGAACCTCTTTGCCTCGTAACACAGCTGTTGTAGAAATTTCACAGTACTCTGGAGTCAGGGGTCTGCCCTCCAACTGGAAGCTACATTTATTTATTTGTTTATTTACTTGGTACAGAGTCTCCCTACACAGCCCAGACTCATAGTGATCATCCTGATTCAGGCTCCCCAGCACTGGGATTACAGGCATGTGCCACCACTCCCGGTTTCGGGGTGGGCACACTGTGCCCAGGGTTCTGGGGCGATCCAACTCATGTCCTTGTGCTTGCCAGGCAGACGCTTAGACTGCCGAGCTGCCTCCCCAGCCCCAGAAGCCACATGTTCTCCGGAGCAAGGACAAATACATTTAAGACCAGGCTACAGGTGCTGCGTTTGCAACGAGGTCTGTTAGGAACATCAGCAATGCAGCTACCTCAGAGAGCTTCAGATGCTTGTATGCAGGTGGTTTGGCTCCCTCCTTCCTCCTGTTTTATTTCCAGGGTGAATTTAAGTAAAATGATCTGTGAGAGCCAGAGTGCAGAACTGAGTGGGCGAGATCACGCATGTGCATTGCTGCAGAGGGTGTGTGTGTGTGTGTGTGTGTGTCTGTGTGTCTGTGTGTGTGTGTCTGTGTGTCTGTGTGCCTGTGCACTCTCATGCATGTGTTTTCCTATCCACAAAGGGGTGATGAGTCAGAGTGGAAAAAAAAAAAAAAAAAAAAAAAAAAAAGGAAGAAAGGTGACTAAATTGACCGGGGACTAGAATCCATTATTATATTTGTTTAGTTAAGTGGAGTCTTCTGGGTTTATTTGTCTAAGGAAACAACTTCCTTCATTATTTACTCAGAGTCCCAGAATAGGAAACAGTGAGCGCCCATGTGTCAGAAACTGGGGAGCTCTCCCGCTGCTGCGCATTTCGCCTGCGGCCTGTGCAAGGGGCAGGGTGGGCGGGGACGTGAGGAATGTGCCATGGCAGAGAAGCCCACTGGTGAGGTAGAGCTGATGAAACTACTTCACACTAATACGCAACTGGTGGACAGCGTTTTCTCCTGTCCCTGGCTCCCTGCCTTTCTGGCTGGAAGGCTGGCAGGGCAGTGGGTCTGGGGCAGGCGCCCCGCCAGCCTCTCACCTGCAGAACCGAGCAGAGCTGGACCATCAGAAGCCAGGGCTCGCGACGTTCCTGCACGGTCCCACCCTGTTCAAGCTCCACTGCTTTCATGCTTTCTGCTGAGGGAAACAAGCATGCCAGAAGGCGTGCTCAGCACGTGGGCAGACACGGATCACGAAACAATGCATCAGGAGCCCAGGACACCCCTGTCTCTATCGCGGTCCCCACACCCTCCCAAGGGCAGGGGCAAGGCAACCACTCCCTGATTTGTAGCAACAGAAATTGTTCTCCTGGCACCTTTGAAAGGTAAATACCCAGCCTGGAGGAAAGTGTCGCAGCCCTCGCGTCCTCCGCCGGCCCTCTCGCGAGGTGCCCAGCCAGTGCTATGTCCTCTTCCACTGACACGGGTCATCTCACTTTGTTGTCCTTGATTCCGAACAGTGGGCCCTGAAATTGTGCCTGCTTTACAAACAGCGAATTAGGGGGCAGGGCACGGCATGGAGCTAGTTAATACAGAGCAACACTGGGGAGCGGGGGAGGTCGGTGTCCGAGTCGGCAGCCCCCTGAGCCAGAGCATGGCGTGGTTGTTGTGCGACCCGAACCCCCGAGGTTCGTGGTTGCTCTGAGCCCCTGGTTGGTGGAGGGGAGCACGAAGTTCACTTTGCCTCCTGGTTTCTTTGCAGAGGTTTCCCCTAGCTGCGTGTTGGGTTCCCGGTGTTCCGGTGTTCCGTGCCCTCCTTCCCATAGCAGCCGTCGCTGAGCGTCTGCTGTGTGTAGGAGCGCCACCTAGAGGTCAGGATGGTGCATGTCAGGACTGTCTCTAAGAAGAGGCACTGTGGCGAGCACAACTTTGAGATCCAAGGCCCTGCCTTCCTGGGCTTGTTCTTACAAAAGCTAGACGTGTAAGGACTTTTGGCTGAAAGTGACAAAAACCCAACCTGGAATTCTATGAGCAGAGGATGAGAGATGATTGCTTCTGGACTGAGGAGTCCGGAGCTGGCTGTATCAGGTGTCCATGGGTGGCAGCAGGCTTGGCCTGGCTCTTGTCCGACCCGGCTTCCTTCCTTCTCTTTAAAAAGGGGCCCTGAAAAATGCAGGGCTGCAGCGCACTTCACTCGTTTCAGGTTTAGCAGAAACCTGGGCCCACAGGTTTAGATAACTGTCTCTAGTAGGTCTACAAAATGCCTGGAATTGCCTCCCACTGAGCCATTTGCCTGTGTCTGAGCTGAACTCTATGTTCCAAACCATGTGGGTGGCAGTAAGGGGAAGAGTGACTTTACCAGGGAAAACCATGTCTGGCAGAAACTGCTGGAGCACTTGGCATAGCCACTGTAGTCTGATCTGGCCTTCCGGTCCAGCTGACCTGAGGCCCGCCCAACAGTTCACCTTCTCACCCAGTGTGAAGACAGGTAGACTATTCCTCCTTCATCCTGTATGACTACACTGTCCATGCCCATCTCTTCCTCTCCATCCCACCCCTGCAGTATCTTCTACTCAGGTCCCCATTCTGTCTCCCATGCCCAAGTGATGCTTCTAAACCAGGGCTCAGCTGACGCCAGTGAGTGGCCGAAAGCCAGCGCCCCACTTGCGGTTAATACAACCTATGCACTAGGAATTGGCATCTCCATTTTTAAGTGATTGGGAAAAAATCCTTTAAAAATTGTTGCATGTTATGAGTCGGTGCCAAAACAAGTGATTAGACAACTGATAAATATAGCTTCAGAGGTCTCACTGAGATTAGTCTCTCTCCAAGTGAGCCCAGAGCCACCGAGACATCTCACATTTATTGAGGGCTACAAGCAGGCTAAGGAATGTACATAATTACTTTGGTGAGCATGAACTACTCTCTCTGTTGACTTCCACCATTTGCCTAATGCTAGGTTTACACAATGCTAGCTGATAACATCCGAAGCAAAGGATCAAAGAACAGACAGGGCACCAGCAGGAGAAGCTGTTATCTGCAGCCTGGAATCCCAGCTTGCAGGGATTTATAAGTAAGACAGCGGCTCTCCTTGGGCTCTATTCATTGTTCCTTGATCCCTTGGAACACTAGGGTTTTGACTCATATCTATATTTCTATTAAAAATAACAGGTAATCTGTGAAAGTGAGATATGAAATTCACATTTCAGTAAACAGAAATCAAGTTTTATTGGCTGTTTATGTATAATACAGGAACACTTTCATACCTGAGATGTTTTGAGTCCAACCCGTTCTAGAAAAAAAGATTGGGGCTAGGGATATAGCTCAGTAGAATAAGCGCTTCCCTGGCAAATGCAAGGGCGTGAGTTCAATCCCCAGCTCCACAAAAAAAAAAAAAAAAAAAAAAAAAAAAAAAAAAAAAAAAATATTAAGCATTAGTTTAGACCCCTCTAATCCCATCATCCCTGAGCCCAGGAATCTCCTAGTGTTCCCTCGCATCCTTGAACACAGCAGAGTCCTTATCCTGTCACTCAGTGTCCTAAAGCCATGTGCCCCATAATTCCAGTCTTCCAGTGTGGCCTCCCTGACAGCTGGATGTGCAGGACTTCCAGCTGCCTGGGCTCCGCGTGTCCTTCATGCTTCCGCACTGCTTGGCTCCTTTGCCCAGAAAGCCTCCTTCCTCCTGGCTGCCACTCAGGACATCATTCCAAGCCTAGCGTCCATCACTGCCCCTTCTGCATTCCACACACACTCTGAGCTTCTCTTGGTGGCATTTGTCAAGTTGCAGCCACCATTAGCTCCGCAACTGCTTCCCCCTCCCCAGCAAGTTGCCTACGTCACCTGATTCGTCTGGATTCCCTTGTAGCTTGGGCACAGGTCTTCCTGGTCTGCGCCACACAGCTCGGTGCTCTTTGGAAGGAGCAAGTCAGTCTGAGCTCAGTCCCTCCTCTTCCCAGGATGGGTGTGTGCGCTGGTTTACAGGGATGCGGGCTTTGTAGGATCACAGCTGATGGGGAGAACAGGATCAAACCAAGGCAGAATACTCAGGGATGCCGTTCCTGCGTGGCTCACTCTGCAGGCTGGATGTGCGGCTTGTTAGTGAGGCTTCATGGGAGAACCAGGCTTGGGGTGGGGGGAGCGGCGAGAATCACAGAACTGCCTCGCAGGCTCCTCGCTGCCCAGTTGGGATGCAGAGTGCTTTGGAGAAGGAGAATGTGTGCTTTGACAACATTTAGACTCATACAGGAACCATAAGTGAGCCAGGCATGGTAGCCTGAACCCAGCACTGCAGAGTTCTAGGAAGCTGGGAAAGGAGGACTGCAAGTTCAAGCCCAGCCTGGGCTCCTTAGTGATTTAGTGCGACGGTAACCTTCATTTTAACTTCGTTCCCCTGGCTGCTGTTGGCTTGAGGGGCTGGGTCACTCTTGGTTTCTCAGGGCTCTCTGGTGCAGTGGAGGAATTGTAGCAGCGCCTCTACCCACTAGATGTCAGCAACACCCCAACCCCAGCTGTACCAACCATCAGGTCTCCCCAGCTGGCACAGATGAGGCGTGACACCCAGGTCACTTCTGATGGAGAACTTTTGCTCTCAGGAGTGCTTCCCATACTGTTCTTTCTCATTACCGTATTTGACCAACATTCTTACAAGGTGCTAAAGGGTGAATCCCTACAGAAGTGGCCACACACTTGGCTGTAGCCGCACCAGATTGCTTGACAAGGGCTTCTGTGCTTATTCTGCTCTGGGTTCTCATCATGACTGGGCCAGAGAATTCACAGACCACTCTGGCACAGCCCCAGACTCAGAACAGGGCATAATCTCTGCTTGTGCAGAGAAAAATCAATGGGATTTTTCTTTTCTTTTCTTTTTTTTTTTTTTTTTTTTTTTTTGTATTTTAGGGAAGGGTCTACAGGGTGTTCAGGGTCTCACTACTAGATTGGACTCATAGAGATCCGCCTGTTTACAGCCTCCCAAGAGCTGGGATTGCAGGTGTGCGCCACCACGCCCAGTCTCAATTGCTGTTTCAGCGTGCCCTGGGGGCGGGGCCAGCGTGCAGGCCCATGCACCTGCTTGCAGGCACTTTAATCCGCTGAGCTATACGGCCAACCCTGGGATTTTTCTTTTGACGCTTTGACTGTTTGTTATCCTCTTTCAATGCGGCGTTTTTCCTTTGAGCATCGAGGTGCATGTCAGACCACAGCACCAGATTCACAGTGGAAAGCTACCCGCTTCTGTCTAACTGCTGGAAGGTGGGGCATTGCCACCTTTTCTCTCCAACATTTTATGCATTGTTTCGCTCCCTGATCACTTTCCCTAATGGATAGCTTTGGGACCAGAGATCAGTTCACCTACTGACAACTCTTCTGCCGCCTACCTGGAAATGAGACGCATTCTATTCTGTGTTCTGCCTCAGAAACTAGCTTGGCTTCCGTCCTTACTAAGTGACCATCCTTGGAAGTCCGGCACCCTTCCTTTCATCCGGAGGTTCAGAATAAGCTCATAAGTGCGGAGAGACATTGTATGAAGATGCATCATTCTGAGTTTTGAGCCTAACACACTAAGGAGAAGTAGAAAGTAATCTTCTGCCCTTGCTGGGAGAGCAGAGCACTGTGCATGTGTGCGTGGGTGCGTGCGTGCATGCGTGCGTGCATGTACACACGTCGGGAACCTGACCAGCATCCCCACCTGCCTGTGTGAGCTGTACAGCGAAAGGATAAAGTAAGAAACAGATGCAGTTAGTCATGCCTGATGCAGGGCTGGGAGGTCAGTGCCCCGGATGGGCAGAGGCCAAGGTGCTCCGGGCATCCACTGGTTATGGGTGCCCTCAGTGATGAGAGGAGCCGGTGGAAGACTCAGAGGTGGATGACTCAGCAGGCGACAGGTAATCCTGGGTAATCCCACAGCCGGAGACGATCCCATGCTAAGAAAGTCCTTGCCCTGGAGTGGTTTTTGATCTTAGTGTCCTCAGCTTAGTGTTAGTGGGCAGGAGAGGATGGCCCATCCACAAGAGTTAATGGGCAATCTGAAGAGGGTGATGCCCGTCCTCCCAAGCCTCCTTTTATCCCTTAGGGAAATATGCAGAATTGGCCACTGTGACCTTGTGGTCCTCACCATGCATGACCAGTGAGGGGTGCAACTGGCCACTGTGTCGCCAACATCACTTCTTGCCTCTCAAGATAGCTGTGAGGTGAAGTGCATCTGGTGAGGAGCTCACAGCATCTGGTGGATAGATAATGAAATGATAGGGAAGCTGGTGGGAAGAAAGGAAGCGGCTCCCTGCCTTGCGGGGTGGCTTCTTTCCTACCTCTCTGTGATAAAGGACTCTTCACTAACAACACTGAGCTAGGAAGTCATGTACTGTGGCTCAGGCATTTTAAATTTCCCCTCTCCCTAAGGGGAAACTGAGGCCGCTCTACTCAGCTAATATAGTATTACTGAAGCCGGACCAAACGTTGCAGAATCTCCCTCCAGCACAAACTCAGACCCACCCACCCTATCGACCTTGACTGACTGGATTTTCTGGAGGGTTGGTCACATGCTCCAGAGAACCCATGAGGGGGGAATAGACACAGCAGGGCTCCGTGAGCTCATGCAGCTCCTCTGCTCCTCTGTTTCCGGTGCCAAGGACGTGCTCCAGCCTCGCAGTGCCTTTGTGGAGAGCAAGGAACTAAGAGTTGCTTACAAGCTCACACAGGAAAGGCAGGAGTAAAATTCAGACCCAGCTAGCTATTGGAAATGTCTTTGCCAGAACCAAAGACAACCCTAACCACAGAACCTAGAATGAATTATGAAGACGTTGACTTTTTTTTTTTTTAGATTTTAGGAAAAGGGGCTTGCCGTGGTGCCGTGCACAATACCTGACATTCACAACCTAAAGGAGGAGAGGTTTAATTCATTCACATTTTCAGTACGTGGTTGGGAGGCTCCAGGGCAGAGACATGGGGGAGGGGGGTGTGACAGAGTAGCACTTCTTAGTTCATACTGACCAGGAGGCAGAGCAGGGGTAAGCACTAGAGAGGCAGGACCAAGGACCCTAGGTGGTGCCCCGTGTCACCTCCAGGACCCTCCCAGACGCAGCAGAGGAGGTTTCCTTAGCTCTTCTAATCCCCTACGTGTCTCTTAACCTAAGAAAGGTGGCATGTCAGGATTAAGGGTCGCAGAGTGTGTGTCCCACCCAGTTACCACCACCAGTCCCTCAGCAAGTGTATCATTGCCTGTGAGGTGCACCAGGAAACCCACTAAGGCCGTCAGCTTCCTACTTTTTACCTGCGATTTTGCTTCAGTATTGTTGAACTCTGGCACTGGATGGTTTTACTAGGGCCATGCACATGTCCAGCTGGCGTCCATATGGAAATACTGCCTCTGTCCGTGCATGCCACTTTATAGCAGGAGAAGCTGTTCCATCCTTTCCAGAAAGTTCTTAGGGGCTCCCCTAGTTGTACCTGGTGAGCTCAGCCCCTCACTGCACTAAGTTCTGGCCGAGGACTTCTTGTCTTGAGACTCTTTGGGACTAGTAGGAGCTGGGTAGAGGAAGAGACAGGACCCCTCCCTAAGGAGAGGGGTGGTTAAGAGACTCAGAAAGAAGTGAGATGAGAGTGTCAGTCTGGGGTGATCCTGGCTCACAGATGTGGTCCAGGTGGTGGCAGTGACCCATCGGGTCCCTCCATGAACCCTCCGTGTGCTTTTCCTTTCACCAGACCTGGCTTTTGAGTCCTGCCGTAAGTGTGCTCCTCCAGCCCAATCCCCAGCTTGCTGTAGTCCAGTGTAACAGCCAGAGTTCTTTAGAGAAGCAGAACAGATAGGAGGTGCACACACACATATGTCCTGTGTCACCTCATGCGTGTTTAAGTGCATAAATCCACACAGGATGTGCATGTGTACATGTGTTGGGCATCTTTCCATCACTATAATGAAATGCTGAGCTAACTAACTTCATAAAGAAAAAAGGTTAATATGAGTTAATATGCACTCCTATAATTATAACTACTTTGGAGGCTGAGGCAGGAGAATCACAAATTGATTCAAGGCTGGCGTGGACAACTTAGCAAGACCCTGTCACAAAATAAAAAGGGCTGGGGACATAATTCAGCACTAGAGTACTGGCCTACCATGCAAAAGGGCTGGTTGGTGTTCAATCCCACTATTACTACCAGAGAGAGAGAAAGGGTCAGAGAGAAAGGAAGTTTACTTAGCATATAGCCTAGTTTTAGAGATTCCAACCAAGATCAAGCAGTGCCATTACTTTGGGCTCTGTTGAGGTTGGCACATCTTGGTGGGCACCCGTGGCAGACAGACCTCTCACCACGTAGGCTGGGAGGTATGAGAAGAAGAAAAAGAAGAAAAAGAAGAAGAAGAAGAAGAAGAAGAAGAAGAAGAAGAAGAAGAAGAAGAAGAAGAAGAAGAAGAAGAAGAAGAAGAAGAAGAAGAGGCTTAGGTCCCACAAGGCCACTCAAGACACGCCCCCAGTGTCCAAAAGACTTCCCCCTAAGCCCTGCCTCTTAATTGTCCACAGCACCTCCCAAATGTACCACCTTGAGGCCCAAACCTTCAGTACGTGGACTGTTGCACGATCCTCAGACAGGGCACAGCTGCGTGCGGGTGTGGGTGTGTGCTCATAAAGAGATTTAATTTACTTGATGAAGAGGCTGGGAAGTCCAAAATCTGCAGGGGTGCCCAGCAGGTTGGTAGCTCGGGCAAGAGCAATCCCTGCAGCTTGAGCAGGATCCCTTCTCCCAGAGCCTCACTTTTTGCTCTTAAGGCTCTCAGCTAACTGGAGTGGAGTTGAATTCCCACCCATGCAGGAGTAGTCTGTTTTACGTAAACTCAACAGATTGGAGACGTGAGCTGCATTGTTATAATACCTGCAAAGCAGTGCCTGGATTTACATGTGGCTTAGAACCCCATGGCTGCCACTAGCTAACTAGCCATGTTAGCTCCAGAAACTGCCTACCCTTCCCCCAGCAGCCCAGCCTTCCATCAGGGCCAGAGCAGCATGGTGGTGAGGGGAGGGATCCTCCCCGCCTTGCTCCAGGGCTCTTTTCTGGTCTTAGGGAGCCTGGACTTCTTGCTCTTGGTCGATTATTGCCTTCCTTACCTCTGGGAGAGCAGTGCTTTGAGAGCCAGCCCAAGTTGTAGCCCCTGGCCTTTCCTCGGGCATCCCACCCTGCTGAGCTGAAGGCTGGCGGGCACAAGGAAGGACCTAGTGTCTATGTTGGGACACAGAGGGCCTTCCTAACATGCTGTCATTAATAAACTTGACCTCCCTGGCTAACTGGCCTGAAGTTTTACTCTAAGTCATTGTATTCCCAATGAGCAGAGTGACAGTGACACACACCATCTGAAGCGGCACACTTGGGAGAGTGGAGGGGACAGCAGGTGGGGGTCAGGACTGCTCAGAAACCACAGCGTGTCAGCCACCCCCGTGTGGCTGTTGCTGTGATGTTCTTTGGGCTTGCTAGTGGGAGTGTTCAGAGTCTGTGCTCTGCACAAGGGACTCACCAGGTCAGCAGTGACAAGTGTGGCTGCAGGTCGAGCCATTTCCCAAAGGGGACCTATTCAAGTCTGAGCCACGGTATTGTGGACGTGCCCTTGCTGGGCAGCAGGGTCATTCCAGATGTAATTAGTCAAGATGGGGCTGATTCCTCAGCGGGGCCCCTAAACCCAGTGACTGTAAGGCATTATGAGAAAAAGAACACTGTGGGAAGACCGAGGCAGACCCTGCGGTGACGTCACTGTAAGCAGGAAATGCCCAGGACCGACAACTGCCATCAGAAGCTAAGAAGAGACATGGAACAGATTCGCCCTGACTCTCCAGAAGGAGCCAGTACTCTAGTGCAACTGTCAAGATGACAGTTCGGTCACACCATAGCCAAGATGGCCAGCATGTGCAGGGGACACGTCATGACCAGCAGCAGAAACACCTCATTCTCAGACAGCCGCCTTGCAAGGAGTCCTGGCCCTGGGACTTGTCACAGACCGCCTGCCATATGGGCCTGTGAGACAACAGCTGTCTCTGCAAGTTGATCAGACAGCTCTAGTTAACGAGCAGCCCAAATTCACCTGTGCGCGACCTCTGCTCCCTGAGGGGACACAGGGTGCATGTGTGCTCTTTTCCATGTGGTTCATGACCTCCTAGGAGAATCGGGCTGCACTCCTGTCCCCACTGATGGCAAGTGACTCGGGGGACTCCCCAGTCTTGTTCCCTGGGAGGCAGTGTACCTGTGACACAAATGTACCTGAGAACAGTCACTCCTGCTGCTTCCCAGGCTTCTGCAGCTGACCTCTGACCTCTGGATAAGCTCCCTTCCCAGGAGTGGTCCCAGGGCCAGAGTCTTGCCCTCCCCAGGCTTCTCTGTGAGGAGGTACCGGAGTGGCTGGGATGTCTCCCGTGTATGCGGGTGGCCCAGGTGCCACTCGTTTGCTCCCCCTCACTGAGATCAGGAAGACAGGGACACCAGCGGGGAGCTCCTTTAAATGTCAATTTTGACAGATGCCTTTAACCACCATCTGGGTAAAAGACCTAGAACATTCTTTAAAAAAACTGAAGTCAAAGTAGTTTACTTCACATACAAAGACTTGGTTATGGACATGACTGTACCAGATTACTTGGGACATGCTCTTTGAGACAGTCTTTTCATGATTAAGTCCCGTATGTCCTGAATTCTCATGCTATTTCTAGCAAGGAAGAATTTCTTCCAGATGATTCTAAATTTTCTTCTGGTTCAGAGGGAGAAAGGAGTAGGGGCTCAACAGGCATCACATCAGCTTTGGGAAGAGAATTATTGGTACAGCTGAAGTGTAAGGCAGGTGACTGAGATGCACAGTTGAGGTTGTGGTTACGTGCGTGCGTGTGTGTGTGTGTGTGTGTGTGTGTGTGTGTCTGTGCATACACACTAAAGCTAAAGCTGATACACAGTCACACACTGTTTTTTTAATACTCTCCCATTTCCACGAACAACCTCTTATATATGAATCCAAAACACAGTTCCTAGCAATATTTTCTACCGACACTTCCCATATTTCCCAAAGATGATTCTTATACTAGGAATATCTCAGCCTTAAAGAATCTGTGACTCATTGCTCCAAGCTGGAACTTTTGGAGTCTAGCATAGCTGTCAGGCATTCTTCCTTGCTTGAGAAGGGTCTAAGTAGACACATTCTGGACAGGAAATGGAAGACGAGGCAGGGGGAAAGTCGTCACTGGCTCAGCCCTCAGTCACAGGCACGGCACCCAAGACCCTAACCCTCGTAGGCCAACCCAGGCAGTGGCACCGGTGCCTTCCTGTCTCTCTCGTTGGGCCATGGCCAGAGCCCAGACTTGCCATGTGCTTCTCCAGGTGGGCTGAATGTCTCATGCCTATGTGAATACTCTGTTTTTCTCAGAATATTCTGATAGGTGGCAGCAGGGTAGAGAGTGCGTGCTGGTGGCTTTTATCAGCTGGGTGTTTTGCCATTATTCTCCTGACTTGTCCCAAAGTCTTGTTGCTTCTCCACTCCTGACTCTTCATCTCTGTGCTTCCTTTCAGGGGTGTTGAGCAGATGGGTACAGAAGGACCCCCTTCCCATCTCTTCTCAGCCTTCGCCAGGTGCCAGCCTTGGCAAACAGCCCATACTACACAGGCAGAGAAAGCAAAAAAGGACTCAAACAGCTGCCAGTCCTTTTGTGTCTGATGTTCTCCAGTAGACAGACTAAGGGCAGAATTGCACTGCTCTTTCTTTTGCTTTTATTTTAAAGAGAAAAAAAGTAATTTCAAAACAAGATGATAGGAAATTAACAGTGGTTATTATATTGCATATTGTTATCTTCAAATCAGTTGCTCAGATCACCAGATATAGGCACACAAAATTGATCAAACAATATAAGAACTAACTGTTCCTTTGAATGAGCTAATAAAAATTAGCAGTACAATTATTGTAGTTAGACTGGCACAGAGTCTGTGGAAATCAAAAATCTAGGATCGGAGGTCCCATTCGACCCAGCTATTTCCCTCTTGGGTATTTTTCCAGAAGAACTGAAACACCATACCATAGCAATATATGTGTACCCATGTTTATAGCAGCACAATTTGTCATAGCTAAATCTTGGACACAATTCAAATGCCCATCAACAGAGGAATGGATAAAAAAGATGTGGTATTTTTATACAATGGAGTATTACTCAGCTATAAAAAAGATAAGCTCAAAGCTTTTATAGGTAAATGGATGCAACTAAAGCCCATACTCATAAGTGAAATAAATCAGACTCACATATGTAAACACTGTATTGTTTCCCTAAGAACTTGAAAGAGTAAATAAGATCCAAAAATTACAATAAATATAGGGAAAGGGAATGAAACTGCTCAAAAGGAAAGAACAACTGGAAGGGGAAAAGATGGAAGGATGTGTGTGTGTGTGTGTGTGTGTGTGTGTGTGTATGCATGTTTCTAACATAACTGACATAGACAGAAATGAGTTTTAAATCTTTTTTAAAGATAGTAAGGTTTTATATTTATTAAAGGTAGTAAAAGAAACATGCTCTGCAGAGCGAGTTTGGGCAAAAAAAAAATAGGAAAAGAAATGCAGTGTATAGCATGAGAGTGAAGCACTGAAAAGAAACAGTAACCAGATCTAGAATATTCCTGTCCCTCTGCAAAGCTCCTTGTGACATCTAGTCAGTCCCACCCTACCCCCGGGGCTGGGGATGGAGCACAGGGCCTCACACCCCAGGCCAGTGCTTCAACACCAAGCTACCATGACATGCTGATTTCTTACTTGTGACTCTTCGTGGGCATCGAATGAATGGGACTATCTGTTGTACTCGCTTATGCTGGACTTTTCCATCTGTCCTATTTCACAGGTTCAGCCTTTTTTGATAAGTATAATAAAATGATTTAAACATATATGATGTAAAAAGCAGCACACCTGCACGATGAAGCCTTCAGAGGGCGCCATGGCAGAGGAAGCTATGTGGAACCCCCACCCGCTACAACTACTGCGCCAGTTCTGGTGTGTTTCTTCCAGATCTTTCTATTCGCGTCTCTGCTCACAATTTCAGACAACCCGCAAGTGGTTTTATGTGTTGTTACTGTTTGCTTGTGATAAATGTTCTTTCCGCCTCTGGTGTCTTTCATTATCCTTTGAGACAGCACTGCACGGTGCTCAGGACGCCCCAGGAGGCTTTGCTCACTGGTGGCCTCTCAGAATCCGGAGCAGTGCTGGGCCACTGCAGCATCTGCAGACAGACCCGAGCGAGCACAGTCCCCAGACGCTTGGCCGCTAGCCTCTTGCCGGAGAGGCGGTGGCTTCTGCCGTCTTAGAATTGGCGGATACAAGCATCCTTACTCCTGCGCTGTCCCCATGTTAAAAATGACATCATAGAATCAGCTCTAAATGAAGTGCTGTGTTAAGAAGGAGGAACACGTTTTGGCTCTTGATCCAAGCGCTAGATTATACGGATTCAGTCTTGGCTCTGCCACTTTACTGGTGGTGCAACCTTGAGCAAACTACTTAACCTTTCTGTGTCCTCATGTTCTGGTAACCATAGCTGAGGATGACAGTGCTGGGTGTGGGTCTGGGATGCCCCCCGGCCTCCTGCACCCACCGGAGGGAGGGCTCGTGGAAGGTGACTGGGTTACAGGGGCGGGCAGCTGACTTGTTCTTAGGCGAGGGGGCCTGGACGAGAGAGGTGGTCACAGGGGCTGTGACGGGGAGGGTTCGTCTCCCTCCGCAGCTCCTCTCTTCTCTCTCCGCTTCCTGGGCACCTTGGCATGAGCAGCTTTAGTCTGTCAGGTCCCTCTACCATGCTGTCCTGCCTTAGATCCATCTGCCTGTGGGCTAAAAATGTGAGCCGGAATAAGCCTGTCTTCTCCTAAGTTGTGAGTGTGAGGAACTGAACGCCAGCAACAAGAAAGTGATTAGACAGCGTGGCACCAGCTCCCTAGATTAAGCACCATGTGTGAAGTCCGCCGTTAGTCAGCTTTTGGTCGCTGTCATGAAATTCCACAGGCAACCAAGCGATGCAGAGCGAAAAGTTACTTTGAGGCATAGTTTGGGGTGGGGGTGGGGCTCCAGCCTGTGATTAGTCAGTGCATTGCTTTTGGGCCTGTAGTGAGGCAGCACACATGAGGGGACAGAGCTGCTCAGCTCCTGGCCAGGGAGCAAAAGAGAGAAGAGATTCTGGTCTTAGCCACCCTGTGAGGGCAGGTCCCAATGACCCAAGGCGCTTGCACTAGGCCCACCTCCTCCTGGCTCCTCTAACTCCTCCTCTTGCCATCCTGGACAGCAGCCTTCGCTCCAGGAACCCTTGAGGGACACATTAGATCCAAACTGTAGCAGGTTTCCAGCCTGCTTGGCACGTGGTAAGCCCTGTATGTACGCGGTTACTAGTTTTATTTTGTATCTAGAATAATTTATTGTCCTAAAAAGTTGCACCTATTTTTCTAAGTGGAAATGCCTTGCCAGCTATGCCTTGTGGTGCACATCAGTTAACTCTGCTGCTCTGGGAGACCGAGCAAGGAAGATAACAAGTTCGAGTCCAGCCTGGGCAATTTAGTAACTCAGTCACACCTTGTCTCAAAAAAGCCAAAAGGGGCTGGTGAAGTAGCTCAGCAGACTAAGCACCTGATTAGGCAAGCACAGGGACTAGAGTTCGATCCCCAGCACATGCCACACCGGCCAGTGCCCGGGTGTACTAAGCCAGCCACCAAGACCGGATGTGGTGGTGTACCCCTACAATCCCAGCACCGGGGAGGCTGACAACAGGGGTATCACTGTGAGTCCAAGCTGCGTAGTGAGACCCTGTACCAAATACACTTGAAAAAGAACAAAAGCCAAAAGGACTGGGATGCAGCCAGGTGTGCAGGCCCTAGCTATGACTGGCACAGAGTCCATTCTGCAGTAGTCTGGAGTCTTGGATGCTAATTCATGTAAATATGGAGCACTTGCTCTGTGGAATGTTCCAATTAGATGTCATGTGGCAGAGGGATCAAGAAGTCACCGCCATGGCCCTCTAAGAGTGCTAGGCCCGGTGCAGAAGAACCATTCATGTAATTAGTGCATTGCTAATTGTGGAAATGGAGGCCATCCAAGTGGAAGCAAATGGAGACGCTTATCCAGAGCTTATGATGAAAAGAGGTTGGCTCCTGTCACTGTACCAGGTCGGGGAGGCAGTGGGAGGCTTGTGGTGAGAAAAGGAGGCCCCCCGTGTGCGCAGATTGGAGGGGATGGTATGGGGAAGGGGAGGCAGTGGGCCAGAAGCTGGGCATCTCATGTCATGGGTTGGGAGTGGGTTCCTGTCTAAAGGCTCCTGTGACAATCACACAAGAGGTAACTTAGGACAGCAGTGGCTTGCTCTCTCCTGGCCCAAGAGGCAGAGATCAAGGTGAGTTTGCTCCTCTTGCCACCAGCAGGAGAATCTGTTCCGTGCCTCTCTTCTGGCATCTGGTGGCTGCTGGCAGTGCTTGGTGTCCCTGGGCTTCTAGACGCATCATTCCAGTCTCTGCCTTTGCTGTCCTCTAGCCTGTTCTTTCTGTGTGTGTCCTCTCCTTTTCCTAAGCAGACACCCTAATTTAGCATGAGCCAACTCCGTGTAACTTATTACCTTTGCAAAGACCTGGTGCTCTGTTCTGTTACGGACTGAACTGCACTCAGTCTCCACCCCAATTCATATGCTGAAGCCTTGATTCCCGAGGGTGAGGAAATTGACAGGCAACCCGTAGAGGAGACAGTGACATTAAATGAAGTCGTAAGGCTGGAGCCCTACTCAGATGGGACTGGTGACATTGACAGAAAAGGAGGCAGCACCAGACGTGTACGCAGAGGAGGTGGCCGTCTGTAGGTCTCCAGGGAGCTCTCTCCTGAAGTCAGTTTGGTCAGCACCGTGTTCCTGGGACCGGAACCTCCAGAGTCATGAGAATGTGATTTCTCTTGATTAAGATATTTGGTCTTGGGCCGGCCAGAGAGCTCAGCAGACTAAAGCGCCTGCTTAGGCAGATGCAGGGACCAGAGTTTGATCCCCAGTGTACAGTGCCAGCCCCACCCGCAGGGCATGCTGAGAGGGCATTTGAGATTGGATGTGGTGGTGTGTGCCTGTAATTCCAGCACTAGGGAGGCTGAAAACAGGAGGATCACTATGAATCTAATCTATGTAGTGAGACCCTGTAGACCCTTGTACTAAATAGATTAAAAAAAAAAATCAATACCCAGTCTTTGGCAATTTATTTTCTTAGCTCAAGAAAATGAAAGTTTCTTGTTTCCAAATAGGACCTTAGCGTCAGGTTCTCAGTGGTAAGAACGGAGATGCACATCTGGGAGGAGAGCCTTCAGCTCTCACTAGCAGCCTTCAGCTCTCTCTGGCTGCTGTGTAGACATCTGATCCTCACTGTGACAAACTGTGTGAGGCAATTAGTTCATAAAGGAAAGCTTGTATTTCGGCTCCTAGTCTTGTAGGGTCCAGGCTGGGGCCGAGCCAGTGGCAGGACAGCGTATCACGGGCAGAGACACATGCTGGAGCACAGCCACTCGCCTCACAGCCAGGAGACAGAGGGAGAGAGCAAAGGGGAGGGCTGTGGGGGCCACGGGTCCTCTCGAGGACACCACATTCCATTTCCTGCTATGGTGACTGAGGGTCCTGCACTGGGCCTCATCTCTTCCAGGGTCCGCGCCTCTCAGAGTGTCTCTCTGGGGCCCAGGCCTCAGCACATGAATCTGTGGGGGACATGAACCTCTGGGGACATTCAGGACCCAAGCTGCAGCCGGTGAACTTGAGTTGGAAGTGGAGCCAGCAATAGCAATGAGAGCCTTGACCGAGCCCTGGCTGTACAGCCCGATAGCTGATAGCTGCGCAAGTGGTGACGCCCTGCTGGACCGCAGGGGGCGTATTTGCACTCTTGCAGGTGCCTGGCCTTCTGTGAGGCCAGGGAGAGCAACTGAGCTCTCTGGACAGCGGTGTTTTCCCTTGACAGGGGGGCCGGGGAAGCCACAGCTTCTGTGACATCAACGACCCCAGCCCCCTCCTGGGTGGAGAACTGAGGCATGCAGCATCTGGGGCCGGGTCCAGCTGTGTAGCTCCATGTGGCTGTTCTTGGAAAGAACAATCCTACTGCTGAGGCCTCTGATCATATTTTTATTTTTTTGCAGTGCATAATCTCTTTAGGAATGTACTAAAAGAAAGATAGGATTTTAGACTCCTTTTCAGGCTGGTTAAGCCCATAATTTAATCTAATTATATTTACTCCTGTTTAGGGCCAGAAGAGTGATGGGGAAAACAGAAACATGCTGACTGTTGCCCATGCAAGGTATTAGATTCTCAGCAAAGTTGTTTTAAATCAGAGAATTAAGCAGGGAAATCACAATTTTTTGCTTTTGGTGCCTGGTGCCTGGGTGGTGTCTAAAGCGCAGACATTATGTAAGTTGAAATGATAGGAATGTGAAGCTATTTAAATGATTCCTCAGCCTTGCAATCTAGTTTTCCTAGTTTCAGAATGTACGTCAGAGCTTAGACTGCATGGTTATTTTTAGTCAGGATAAAAAGCAATTTGGAGTCAGTTTCTTAAAAAAAAAAATCAATTCACAGTTTATATTCCCTAAAGAGACTCAGCTAACTGGAAGGTTTAAGAAAGGTCAGCATCTAGCAGAAAGTACGTCTCTGTGGACAAAGTTCTGTCTTCAGAAAATCAGTGTGCCATGGTCAGGGGGCCGTATGGAAAGAGCCAGGGCGGGGCTGCAGGGCCGAAGGTTTGGGGTTTATGTCCTGTACATGTTGACAGGCTTTTTAGATGCTGTGCTGGAAGCAGGTAGGAGCAGATTGCAAAGGATTTGGGACTCCAGGTAAGGCGTTCACACAGTGGCCCAGAGAGAGGTGCTGCAGGGTGGTAGTGAGCGGCGAGGGATGGATACAGCAGCAGCTGTGGGTGGGCCAGGGACTGAAGAGGCCTGGGGTACCTGAAGCAGCTGTATCCGCCCTGTGCATTGTGGGACACAGAAGCACCATCAGTAATGGATGCAGGAAGACATTTAATTCAGGCATTAGATGCTTGCAAACTTTCAGGGAAGGCCAAAAGAGAGGTGCTACCATCTGAGTCTTTGTGCCCTTCGCCAAATTCCTGTGGAGAAAACTAACCCTCACAGAGATGGCTCTAAAAGGTGGCGCCCCTGAAATGACTCGGTCATCAGGACTCACTCTGCCTTTGCAGCTCGGATCAAGGCCCTTATGAAAGTGCTCCCAAGAGCTGCCTGTTCTCTTCCACCACAGGAGGACACAGAAAATTGGACCTTGATTTTAGGGATGTCCCAGCCTCCCAAAGCATCAGAAATGAGTTTCTGTTGTTTGTAAGCCACCTGGTTTAGCCTATGTCATTATAGTAGCCTGACTAGACAAAGGTAAGAGGGAAATGGAACGAATAAATTTAAAAAGATCCAACACAGGAATAGGTCAGTAGGTACCATGGCAAGTAGAGCCCCCGTCCCCCGTGAGACTCTGTGGTCTTGAGTCCTCATGGAAATGACACCAAGAAAGCTGTACCTTCTTCCTGCTCTTAAGCCCTCTAGGTCAGCAGAACCCACCCCATTGTCAGAAGCATGGCTGCAAGGGACCCCTCAGAATGAGAAACAGGACTCATGGTGTGGGACCAGGCAGGGCCGGCCTGGTACTCATTGCCGGTGTCCTCTGTGGGAGGAGTCACACAAGATGCTGAGCTGGATGGAGCACACCTCTTGGCCTTTACACCCCTGTCAGGTGTAAGGGAAGAGGAAGTATTGAGATCACCGCTGCGATTTCTTCCCTGCTAACCAAGATTGGCCGTGGGCCGTTCACTGAAGATGGGGCTGAGCTGCTGGGGGATGATGTTTAACTGGTGCTCAGGAAAGAATGAAACTTGGGAAGGGTCTGCAGAGATTGGAAAGTCAAAGCCAGGGCAAATGAACAGAGGATGGTTGAGACAAGCCTGGAGAATACCAGCCTTCCACGGTTTTGCAAAGGAAACAGGAACCCTGCAGGACACTGATTCAAGGAAAAAGCAGGAAGGGTCAAAGAAGCTAAGTGGGAACATTTCAGGATCCACGTTTCTAAGAGAAAGAGGACCACCAGGAAGGCTGCATATGATATGACTCCATTTGGTTGGACACTGTGGAGAACACCACAAGAAGCAGGCCCTTGTAGGGTTGCCAGAAGCTGGAGAGCAGGGAGGGAGGGTTGACTCTAAAAAGTCAGCACAAGGGAACCTAGGGGGTGGCAGAACTGTTTTGTTTGGTGGTGGGTATATGACCCTGTGCATTTCTCAAAGTCATAGAACCGTACCCCACAGAGATTAATTTTATGGGGACAACATTAATTCAGAACACCATCTATGTGCCTTTAAAAAATCATTTATTTGTTTATTTATTTGGTACAGGGTCTCACTGTGCAGCCAGAACTCATTGCGATCCTCCTGTCTCAGCTTCCCCAAGCCTGGGATTAGAGGCATGCACCACCATGTTTGGTTTCAGTGCATGCATTTACACATGTGCCCAGAGTTCTGGCTTTTTGTATGTAAACAAACCTTTAAATATCACTGGCCATGATGTCATAGGCCAGTGAGCCCAGCATTCTGAGAAGCTGCCAGTTTGAGAGCAGCCTGAGCAACTTAATGAGACTCCGTCTCAAAACAGAAAAGAGTTGAGGAACGGGCACAACATGGAGGTCCTGGGTTCAGTGCCACTGACACACACACACACACACACACACACACAGAGCTCAAGTGTGCCTTGAGGACTCTGATTTTCTTAGGGTGTGAGGGGATTAGAGGTGCTTTGACTCCAGGGCCCTTAAGGCTTCTCCTCCTCAGGAGCTCAGCTGGCAGCAAAGACCTCCACTGGGCACCCCCAAAGCCTTGCACATGGTCCAGGGCATCCTATGGGAGGGAGGCACACTGCATGTCGAGGACTGAGTGGTGGAGAGGTCCCTCTGGGTACCAGGGTCCAAAGGCAAGAACCTCAGAGAATAGGTTCCTTCCCCTGCCCTACATCTGTCCCCTTTCCCTGCTCCCCCCAAATCTGTGGGGTTCTGGGATCATCCCTGCTTCCCTAATCTTATCTCCCCCTGCAGATAAATCTGTCCCTTCTCTACACCACAGCACCAGATTTCTGTAGCTTAAAAGCTTAAGTGTGACCTCGAAAGCCATATGTGCGCCCCGGTGATCCTTCCCTGCTCCCTGGTGGGGATTTGTGTGGCAGAGATGAGAGCATCACACCGTTAGTATAGCCTGCAGCTTCCGATCTCCGCAGAGCAGAGGTCTCCCTGGGGACAGGCAATGGCACTGCTCCCACTTGTGGCCTGGGCAGCCTATTGCTCTCTCTTGTTCTCTGTGTCTCACTTGCTTTTCCCCTCAAAGCCACTCTTACTTTCTTTCCTGCTGTCACACATCATGTCCTCCATCCTGGGAGCCAGGGGGCCAGGATGCATGTACAGATTGACAGTTCTCTGACTTACCTTACTGCATCCTTACAGCACCAGGGCCCACTGTGGTCCCCACTTCTAGGTGAGGGAACATCCCTGAGCTGCTAGCAACATGCCCAGGTCACAGAGGTCGAAGGGGCAGAGACACCCCCTGAAGCCTCAGCTTCTGTGCTGGACACGTGACCTGTCTATACTTTCAAGTTTCTGCTGGTGGTGGCAAGGGTGGAGGGACAGGATCCCCCCAACAAACCTTGTCTTCAAAAGGTGAGTAGACTGGGCCCAGCACCAGCCCACAGCTAGGGAGGCCGAGTAGCCCTCTGCCCACTGCAGGCTTTGATGCCCATGCCAGGTCATGCCACTCACAGTGAGGATGGCTGTGTCATTACACTGCATTTTTAAAAAATATATATTTGTTACAAGGTCTCACTACACAGCTCAGACTCATAGTGATCCTCCTGTTTTCAGCCTCCCCAGTGCTGGGATTACAGGTGTGTGCACCACCACACCCAGTCTCCGTGGCTGGCTCAGTGTGCCCAGGGGCAGGGCCAGCAGGGCATGTGGTATGGGGGATCCAACCCTGGCCCCTGCACTTGCCTAAGCAGGCAGAGTCCACTGAGCTGTCTCGCTGGCCCTCACACTGCATTTTTCCAGCTATTGCTGCTGCAGAGGCTGGGAACCAGGGAAGTGAAGCAACTCAGCTGGCACAGGCTTGCTGGTGGCTGAGTCAGCATTGGGAGCCTAGGCAGGCACTTAGACCAGTGAGCTACCTCCATGCCCCCCCCCCCGCCTTTTTTTGGTTTTTTGAGAGAAGGTCTTGCCACATAGTCCAGGCTGGCCTTGGGCTTATTTTATAACCCAGGCTGGCCTGTGACAATCATCCTGCCTCAGCCTCCTAAGTACCAAGGTCACAGGCATTTGCCATCACACCTGGCCTCGTGAAGTGCATGTTGCAAAGTATGAACCCTTCCTGGGTGCCTGAGGCACTGCTGATTTCTTTTTCTTCTTGTATACCTCTGATGTTAAATAATAATAATAATAATAATAATAATAATAATAATAATAATAATAATGCTTTAGAACAGGGACACCTTTGTTTTCAGGGCTTAGCATCAAATTCTCTGTACAGATAAGGAATCTCTGCCTGGACATTTGCTTAGCAGGGCTTTATCAGCTTCTGACCATAAACCTGGTGGCATCCTAAGAATGAGATGTTCAACAAGGGTAAGAGCATTCTTTTTTTTTTTTTTTTTTGATTTATTTTTAATTTTATTGAAGTACAAATATCTATCAGACAGTTTTACGACACCTTAACAAGACAGATTCAATAAATTAATACATTGCAAACTATTTGCATCATACAAGGTGCATACATGATATTATACTTACAAACATTGTTATAGCAAATGTCACTTATCAGTAAATTAAGAGTGTAGCTGTTTACTTATTTTTTTATAAGAGCATTCTAATAGGATGAGATGACCTAGATTATTATTTTTGTTAGTATTTTACCATTGGGTATTCAATTGATTAAGGTTTTTGAGAATCTACTCTGTGCCAGGCCTGGTCTGGTCACTGAGAAAACAATGGTGAGCCAGGCAGGATGAATCCCTGTCTTCCAGAAGCTTCCAGTATTTCTGTTTGCTATGGAGCAGTAGGGGTCTGGGGATGTCTTACTGGGGACTATAGAACTGGAATTCATTCATGGATGTGGCTTCTCCCTCAGTCATCTCAGAAGCCAGGGCAGGTGGGGAAGATTTCATTACCCAGAAGCACTCTGAGGCAGACAAGTTGCTCAGAGCTGCTAGGAGCTGGAGAGATGGTACTCAAATGCTATGTGTTTGATTTGGCTTGTTTCTGCCTTCTGGCTGCTATGAATACTACAGCTGTGAGCATTTGTGCGCAGACTCTGTGTGGACATGTTTTCAGTTACTCAGGACCATGTTCAGAAGTGGACTTGCTGGGTTCTGTGGTAATCCCCAAAGCTGTCACAGTTCACGTTCCCACCACCAGTGGATGAGGATTTCATTGTCCCCACATCTTCGCCAACACTTGTTGTCTGTCTTTGGGATTATAGCCATCCTGGTGGGTGCAAAATGTCTTACAGTAAGTCCCCCACTTACAAACATTGGAGTTGCAAACTTTCACGGGTATGCTGTAGCAGACTCACATGCCTGCATCGCAAACATGTCCAATTCACACTCATTCTCCAGGAGCAGAACTCATTCCTAAGTCGGGAACTTACTGTACAGTATTTACCAAGTTGAGAGCTTACCTACATCCTGATTGATGCTAAGGTACCGGACTATCTGCACACACACCAGTAAGTCCCCAGCGTGCAAGCATTTGCACTGCAGACTTTCACAGACGCCAAATTACAAACATCTGTAGATGCAAATAAGTTGCAGAAGTATCTCATGTGTCTGCTGGACACTGTCACAGTTGTACCGTTGTGTGCTTACTATGCTCAGGAGTAAAGAGCTTATTTACCGATTTGTGTATGTTTTGGTTTTTCTATCCTTATGTTGTATATCTGCGTCAAAGGTGTATAATACTCACTTTGTTGGACTTACAAATGGATCTGACTTAGGAATGATCCCCTCTGGCAGAACTGCTGCTCTGTCCTTTCTCAGTGGTTTTCCCAGGCTCAAGTGAAATTTGTCCCAGGACGTTGGCACCTAATACTCTGCCATCTCTTCTTGTCTTCCAGCGATTCACGAGTTCCCCACGGACTTGTTCTCCAATAAGGAGCGGCAACATGGAGCTGTCCTGCTGCACATCCTCGGTGTAGGTGTTCCTTGGGCTGTGACCTTAGGCTCTGTGTGGGGAAGACTGTCTACACCGTGTAGCAGAGCCACACACATCCCAGACCTGGTTGGCCTTTGTGGCAGCTCTAGGAGGGGAGCAGATACTGAATGGTCCACTTTGTTCATGTTTTAAGTATGCTCAGTGACCTGCCCAGGTCACATGTACAGCTGGTGGCCCCAGAGCTCACACGCCCCAGAGCTCTTTCCACGCCCCATTTTCTGATTTCATTAGACAGGTGTGTCACCACCTATTCTCTGTGTGTAAGCCTGAGTAGCTTACACGTGCATGCAAGTGTGCTACACACAGCTGGCACATGAGTTCTCCATATATGTGGATTGTCACGATTCCCACAACCACCTCCAGACTGTACCACGTCAGTGGAACTGCAGTTAAAATCTTTCACGCCCTTCTATACCTTCCCCCCATAGTCAGACCCTGATGACACATGGAAGAGTTCAAGTAACATCTCAAAAAGGAATTTGAGTTGAACTTAAAGTACAGGTCTCCTGTCTGTGTCAGTGTAGACAAACTCTAGCCCCACTCAGATCTACCATCCTGTTTTTATAAATAAAGTTTTATTGAAACATAGTCTCTCCCAGTCACGGCTGTGCTAGCCACGGTGGCTTTTGAGGCTCAGTGGCTGAGCAGGACAGTTTTACCAGAGGCAACACGATGTACCATGTGAAGCCAAAAGTATTTACTTTCTAGTCCTTTATGGAAACTGTTGTTGGACTCTACTGAATGGTGTGGGGAAACATTGATCCAGGTTGACTTTTCTGCTTCAGATCAACCACGCCCCACTCGCCAACCATCCAGAGCTGTCTGCTTATATATTTAAACCCAACCAAGTATTAGTATTTTTAAAGAGATAGTTAAGAAAATGGAATCTGGAATTTTCACACAGAGAACAACAATCAGAGAATAAAGAATGAGTGAATTTTTAATCAGAACAAACTACCAGTGACAATGAGAATTTAGGATGAGGTATATTTTAAACAACAAGCCTGTATTTTTTTTCTGTAATGAAGTTACATTTCTAGATTCTTTGGCTTTATATTCCTTCCCTTTTCAGTAAAGGAAAGTGAGTCTGACCACCTGTTCCCATAGTTCTTGGACTCTGATTCCCGAGAGTCCTGGTATGACTGTGACAAAATTTTTCTTGTTGACTATCTCAGCGATTTTATAGAACCTCTTTACAGCGGAGGTTACCAGATATGGCTAGAGGGCCCAATCCAGCCTACTTCTTGGCTTTATCAACGAAGTTTTATTAAAACATGCTCACACCCATACTAGGGATCCTCAAATCCGCCTGAGCAAAGCAGTCACAACAAAGACTGTTTGCCTCAGAAAGCACTCAGTCTGCTACTCTGACTTTTCCTCCTTAGCTGGCAGCCAGGCAGCCGTTTGTCCGCAGCCCCACAGAGCTCCGTGTGTGTGAATTCCAGTCAGCCTCAGGAGCCTGGTCTTGTTTCTGCTGCAGCCCAAAAGATAAGGAGTCAAATCCAGGCGCAGTCCTTGGGCCCCTGCCTCAGGTTCCTTGGCCGTAGTGAGTGCATCTTCTGCTGTGCTTCATCTCAGCTCATCGTCATGAAGCTGTTGAGCAGCATTGTTCTGACCTGGCCTTTTCTCTTTTTTTTTGCCAACAGTCCTTGAACACCCTTATTCAGAGTAAAACCCGTCTTCCTCCCGTCTGCCCTAGCTTGGCCCCTCCCCAGCCTCACATTGTCCACGCTCCACCTCCCCACTGTCTTCCACCCCCACCCGTGATTACTGTTCCTTGGGACAGCAGGCACACATTTGCCTCAGGGCCTTTGCTGTCTCCAGATTGTTACAGATTCATCATTTGCCAGTTTGTGTTTGTCCCTCACTAAGTCAAGTCACAGGTGACAGAGGCTTTTCCTAGCGTCCTCACCACTGTCACTCTGCTGCCTGCAGTAGTGCCTGCCCAAAAGAAGCGCTGGGTGTCTGTGGAGAGATGGGTAAGGCAGGCAGAGATTCCAGCTAGAAAACCACTTTAAAAGTACCTGTGTGCTCTTACTTCATCATTAAACAGACAAAGAAACTGAGAGTTAGTGAAAGTCATGGGTCCAGGAAGCCGTATGCCCACCTCTCCCAGAGTGAATGACTTGCATCTTCACGTGGGCTCTGGGCCCTCTGGACAGAGCGGCCACTCACTCCAGCAGGGCGGGGAGGATACGCGGGAACAAGGAAACTCGTCATGACAAATGAAGTGGGCCAGCAGCGTGCCTAGCATTTTAGACCTATGAAGTGGTGATTCTAGATGCTTTCCCTCTCTGGCCTTTCGAGGACAGGCTCTGGTGCTAGCTAAGAGAGCCTTCCCTCTAAGAAAGGCCAAGGGAGATACAGTGTGTCTCCCGCTGGCACATTCAGGGCACCAGTATGTAGGGTTTCCCACACCCAGGAATCTCTTAGGCAGACACTAACTGGATGCCCCGGGATTCAGCCCAGTGCAAGCAGTATCTCCCTGGAAGCAGTGCCAGGCCCAGCAGGCCAAGGGCTCAGTCCCAAGCCTGTCTCCACTAGAGGTGTCAGGCACCATGCCAGGGACTCACACTGGTTAACTGTCTGCACCCTGGGGTCCTCACATCCCCCTCCTCAATCCTAGAGGGGCTCACAGAACTGAAGAGACATGTGCTTATGTTACTTATGCTACACAGGGTACAGAGGCATGGCCCAGCGGGAGAGAGGCACAGGGTGAGGTAGGAGAGAAGGGCGGAGTCTCCATTTCCGCTGGGGACGCCGCCTTCCAGAGGCCTCCGTGAGCCGAGTGCCTAGAGCTCTTCTAAGCCTGTCCTCTTGGGGTGTTATGGAGGCTGCACTGCTAAGAAGGACCAAGATACCCTTGGCTGCTGCTCACCAGCTCAGCCTTCATCCCCTGTCCACTCCCCCGACAGCGGGGCTGGAAGCCCCAACCCTCGAATCCTGCCTGGCCTTTCAGTGACCAGGGTCACCCGAAGCTCTGTAGGGGCCCTGGCCACCTGCTATGTCATCAGCATATAAAAGACTGTCACACCACCCCTGAGGTCCCAGGGCTACGGGAGTGGTGTGCCAGGGTCCGGAGCAGGGGCCCAAGTTAGGTTTCGTACGGGTCTCAGCACCACCTAGCAGAAGGCTTACAAGCCATGTGGCCTGCGCCGTTATTCCCGCTCTGCTCAGAGCACTGCTTCTGCTCTCTGGGCTGCAGCTTCCCCATCTGTCATTGTGGAAATAGCTAGCAGATCTCCGTGGTGGAGACTTCCCTGTCCCCTGGCATCTGTCCAAGCAGCCTGGCTTGGGTGACGTGTCCCCTCAGAGACAGGGCCCAGGCTGACCCCATCTGTCTTGTTTCCTTCGAAGGCTCTCTACATGTTCTACGCCTTGGCCATAGTGTGTGACGACTTCTTCGTTCCATCTCTAGAGAAGATCTGTGAGGTAGGTGGGAGGGGTTTGTAGACCCTTGGTGAAGCCCTGGGATGATAGAGGACAGATGGCATGTAAGTGTTGGGGCAAGAGAGCCAGGGCTGGGGGGGCGATCTGGTGGCAAAGACCATGACACCGAGCCCCTGGTGTTGGCCCAAGGTGGCCCTGAAGCCAGTGTAAAGTCACTGTGCAGAATGCTGGTGTCAGCACACCACGTGTGCCAGTCCTGACTGGTGGGGGAGCCCAGGCAGCCCTGCACCCATGGGGCACATTTTCCACACCCTGCAGGGGGCAGGCCGCAGGTGGGGTCCTGTGTCCCCAGTTCCCTGTGTGCACCCCCAAGGATGCTGAGCTGTGGCAGCAGGTTTCCCTTCCCCATCCTTTGCAAGCAGCCACATTCTTCCTCTAGTTGTTATTCTTTAGCTTTCTTTTTATTTCTTCTCATGTCCAAGACTGAGTCTGCTTCCTCCCTCTGCCTCAGTCTTGGCTTCTGGCCAGAGAAGGGAACCACCCTTCGTTGGGGTCCTGGCACCCTACACCACGTGACACTCCCAGCTGTATGAGACCATGCTGGTGTGGTGACACTTGAGCTGGGAGCATGGGTTGTTAGGGGCAGGTGCTTCCCAAGACTTCACTCTCTGCAGAACAGCCTGGAGAGCTCAGATCACTGCAGAGTTGAGGCTGTTTGCTTTGAACCTGGGTCCTCACAGTGGTGACCTGGCAGAAGTACACAGAGGCCTCTCCCTCCCTCCACTGCCCCTGCTTCTCCCACCCTCAGATGGAACCACCAAATGCTAGTGCAAGGGATGCCCTGAGGACCCTGTGAAGTGGGTTGTGGGCTGCTTTTGTGGCCGTCCCGAGGGGACCTTCAGGGACATGCAGTCAGACTCCTGCTAGGCTGAGATCCTCGGGGAGCCCCAGCAACTGGGTTGGGCCCCTCCCCCTCTGGGGTTGAAAGAAGTTAAGGGGTGGGCTGAGGCCCAGGACTGCACAGGGGGAGGTGTTAGGGACCCTTCATGGTTACTTGCATCCCTGAGGGAGGTGAACAATCCTGGTGGTCTTAGCCCCCCGTAAGACCAAGGGGATCAGTGAGATGTCAGAGGACAAGAAGCCCAAGGGAAGGAGGGGACATCAGTATTTGGGAGAAGCCTTGGATGGTTTCAGAGGTGGTATAAGGTCCAGACTTCAGAAGCGGGAGGGATCTGGGCAAGCATCAGGGAGAGAAGGGCTTTCTAGGGGGAAGAAATGAACCAGGCAGAGGCCAGGAGGAAGGAAGACAGGAGGTAGAGCAGTTTACATTGTTCTAAAAGCTCTCGGAGGTGCCTTGGCAGCAGGGGCTGTTCTGTGGGACCCTACTCTTTGGTGGGGCTCAGGTGTTTGGGCTTCTGCTTTGGGGATCAGTGCTGGGTTCCCAGGCTGTATCCAGCCCAAAGCTCTGACTCAGGGCCCCAGAGGGTGTGCTGGTCCAGGGCTTCCAGATGGCCTGAAAGCCTGGGGCTGCCCTGTGATACTTAGGGAGGAACCCCACAAGCCTCAGTCCGTATTCTAGATCAGAGTGCAGACCTCAGGGCCTGAATGTGGCCTTGCAGGGCACATGGGCATGGCCAAAGCATCCCTAGCCTTGTCTCCTGCCAATTCAGCCTTGAGGACAGGAGCTCTGGGTCTCTGTGAGCAGCTGGGTGCCAAGCTGGCCATGGCAAAGGCATCCAGGATGCAAGAGTCAGGCATGTGCCAGGACCCCAAGTCCCACAACCCTGATCTTTTCATATGGGGCCCTGGAGACAGGCACTAGACAGGCAGACTCTTGTGGAGCTGGGGATCCAAAGACGGCAGGATCCCTGCCCTCGAGGTCCAGCAGGAAGCAAGTGTGCACACCATGTGCCCTCATCTTCTGATCTGTGTTGGAATAAGGAAGGATAAAGCAGGCCACCGAGGGAGCAGCTGGCTCTGGGGCTGCAGGAAAGGCTTCGCCATGGGGCCATTACTGAGTCAGGAGCAGAGAGAGGAACAGGAAGTAGGAAGACGCAGGGGTGAGCAGCTTGTGCTCAGGGAGGAGAGGTTGCCCTGCCCCCGCACAGGCTCAGTTCTCTGTGCTTCCTGCATCCCACAAATGCCCCAGGGTCCAGTCCACTGCCCCGTGTAACTCTCTCAGGGTCCAGGGTTCCTTCTGTTTCAGAGACTTCATCTCAGTGAAGATGTCGCTGGGGCCACATTCATGGCTGCGGGAAGCTCGACTCCAGAGCTGTTTGCCTCTGTCATCGGTAAGACGCGGGCTTGGTGCTCACAACGGTGGGGATACTTGTTAGCTCGGAGCCCTGGGCTTCTTGTCTGTACACCCAGGGAGCCAGAGGGACAGAAAGTCGACTGGTGGTTCCTCAGCGTGCAGGTGCTCATGGGTGTGAGATTTCCTTTGGGGATGATGGGGGATGCTTTCAAATTAGACCCTGGTGTGAGGGGCACAGTTCTGTGCGCTGACTAAGCCACTAGATTATATTCATAAAGAGGGTGAATTTTATGCCATTGTGTCTGCAAAGAGTTGTGCAAAGGCTGGCCGCATTGGGGCGCTGCTGCCTGGGCATCCCTCTTCCCGGCTGGTTTTACACTCCACACTCCTAGTGCTGTGTTTGACACTAAGAAGGACCTACTTCCCTCGGTATGGGGAAACTGAGGCACGGGCGGGCCAGGCCATGCAGTCAAGAGCCTAGGATTCATGTCTCTGCCTTCCTTCTTTTTCTTCCTCTGTCTTTATGACTGTGCTGGGGTTGAACCCAGGGCCTCCACACTAAGCTACATCCCCAGTCCATTTTCCATTTTTTTCTGTCTTGAGACAAGGTCTTGCTAAGCTACTAAGTTGCCCGGACTTGGATAGAATTTGTAATCCTCCTGTCTCAGCCTCCCAGAGTGCTAGGGTTACAGGGGTGTGCCGCTGCACCAGCCTCCCGTGTCTCCCTGTGTAGGTGTCTTCATCACCCACGGAGATGTCGGGGTGGGGACCATCGTGGGCTCTGCGGTGTTCAACATCCTCTGTATCATCGGAGTGTGTGGACTGTTTGCCGGCCAGGTGGGTGGAGCACCGGGCAGCCCAGAGGGGCAGTGCTTGTACGTGTGAGACAAGCTTCTCTGGAAAGGTGGTGGGGGGGGGGGACACCAAGCCAAGGCCATGCCGGTCACTCCATGGCACTGGAGCTCTGACCTGATCCGCTCCTGGGGTGAGTGACGTCCATGTCCCTTCCCTGGCACATCTGGAGGCCTGACGGGCATGAGTAGTGTCAGAGCCTCGGCCAGTCCCCTGGCTTGCTGGTGATGACACACAAGTGCCACTGTAACCTTGTCCCCTAGCGAGACCCGCTTCGGCCTCCTGTGGGCATAAAGGTGGCTTGTTAGTGGCGCCTTCCTCTGTAGCCTCAGGGTCCAGTGGAGGTAGACAGGCTTATGCTCAGTCCTGCCTGGCTCAGTGGGTGGATGATTGCTCTGAAAGGGACCAGCGGCACCTCCCATCTCCACCTCGGCTGGCTTCTGCTGAAAGCGCGCTCAGTCATCACCTCAGAGGACTAAGGCCATTGTACTCTGCCTAATATTATTAGGTTCTGTCCTCTTCTACAAGTACCATAAAGGTCTCTGGGTGGCCTGAAAGAGCCTGTGGGGCTTGTCCTTGCACTGGCAGGGGTCTGGGGGTTACTGCATGCTTCTGGCCCACAGCCCATAGCAGCTTCCACCTCTGCTTGCAGGTGGTCTATCTGACATGGTGGGCCGTGTGCCGAGACTCCGTGTACTACACACTCTCTGTCATCGTGCTCATCGCGGTGAGTCACCCCCCTGGCCCCAGGCATCAGGTTGCCTAGCACCCTGCAAAAGCATAAGACCCCTGCCGGTCCTTAACTCTGTCACCAGTAGTTGACAATGGCGTGTGCTGACTCTGCCTTCTGGTCACAGTGGACCTCTCTGCCTTGCTTTGCCTCCCCTTCCCATTCCTGATATCTTCTTGGCTGTCAAACAAATCCAGGAACCAGCTTCCTGGCACAAAGGTCTCGGAAAGGGCAAAGCGCATGCCCCATGGTCCTCGTGGGGACGTCAGTGACTATGCTCCTCGGAGTCCCTCCTCATCCCCCGGAAGGCCATTTGCTCTTCTGCCAGACCAAGAGCTCAGTCGAGCTCTCTAGGTTCTCGGCCACCAAAGAGCAAGAGCGGAAGTGCAGATAGGAGTCAGAAGAGAGGGCAGCTGGAAGCCAGAAGTGGAGCCAGGAAGGGAGAAAAGGGTGAGGAACCCAGTCAACGGTCCCTGGGACCCTTCAGTGTGTGTGACGTCATGGCACCTGACAATGAAACATGCTGCCGAGGAACACATCGTCCACAGGGGAACATTCTTGACCCAAAAGAGCTTTGAAGTGTTGGCCTGAGAGCATATGTAGACTTTAGGGTAAGAAATACCAGTTTTCAACCTCACCAGACACGCAGCTGATTTACATGACAGGGGAACCCATGTGTTCGTTAGCTACTGCTGGGTAATGAATTTCCCCTGAACTTGGCAGTTTAAGGTCAGCAATACTGGGCAGAAACCTGGGAGTGCCTCAGCAGGGTCCGTGCAGGCAGGGTGTCAGCCCAGCTAGGAGGAGCTCAGGGCCCAGCGTGTCTACTGGCTGGCCTCAGGCCCTGCCAGTGCAGCTCGCAGGTGGCTGTCCCGTGGATTTAGAGTGACAAGACCCCATGGTGGAAGCCACAGTCTTTTTATGCCCTCACATCGCAAGTGAGCCCTGCTTCACATTTGCTTTCTTCTCTTTATTAGAAGTCTCTGGGCCTGGTCCACATTCGGGAGCCAGGAGTGCCAGCCAGTGGGGCCAGTGAGCTCGCAGAGCTGCCTACCACATCCCCAAAATTAAGATGCTGGCTAAAAGAGTCTACTAAAGACAACTGCAAAAAAAAAAAAAAGTCAATGTAACCAGGTGTGGTGACACACACCCATGATCCCAGGGCGGGGGAGACTGAAAACAGGATGATCACTGCGAGTCCAAGCTGCGTAGTGAGACCCTGTACCAAATGCACAAACAAACTGTGCCGTGAGGGGGAAGTAAACTTAATGTATAGTAAAATAACCTGTCAGTACATCCATGTCCTAGCGTGAAGATGGCAAAAGATCCACGGAAGCGGCTGCAGCCCCACAGTCTCTGAATCCACCTGTGAATGCAGACAGGTGCTCACCGCTAGGTGGTGCTGACAGTGTGACGGGTTTCCAAAATAACAAATGGCTCCTGCTAAGATTCTTTTTTTTTTTTTTTTCACTTTTTTTTTTTTTTTTTTTTTTTTTTTTTTTTTTTTTTTTTTTTTTTTTTTTTTTTTTTTTTTTTTTTTTTTTT
>PVKA01006365.1:0-84082 GCA_004027165.1 Ctenomys sociabilis
GCCACTGGCAGGGCACACCTGACACATGAGGCCTAGCAGGTGTGTTGATGGGCTGCCCTAGCACCCCAGGTGGGAGGAGGCCTTCAGCACTATGGACTTCACCTGCAGCAACCATCCTAGACTGGGGCCCAGCAGCTGGGTGTTGGGCCAGGGAGGAGGTGTGGCAGGACCAGGTATCTCTGTCTAGAGAGCTGGGGCTCCACACAGATCAGTGAGACCAGGCCCAGGCCCAGGCCCAGGGAAATAGCATAGGGGTTCTCTTTGGGTGGGATTGGGGAGAAAAGGCGAAAACCTGGGGACTCTGGACCCAAGTTGAGTTGGCTCTTGAGGATAAGTGAGTGACAGCACCTCAGGTAGATGCAGAGAGAAATGATGAGCCTGCGAAGTGACTTCAGTAGCAAAGCCATGGTCTGTTAGTGACAGATCAAGGAGTAGGGCCTGGTTCACGGGAGTCCCTGGGCCCGGGGGTTTCTCTAGCTCACCAGGGTATTCACACAGTCTCCCCTTTGGCCCTCAGTTTCTATGGTGGTGCCCTATGGGCCATCATGGGGTGTGCTCTGGGAATGAGCAGTTAGGAGGAAGAATTTGACAGGAGCAGATGTGCACCTGTCTTGGTTACTTCTGTCATTGCTGGGACAGAATACTCAGCACCTATATGTTAGAGGAGGATCGGTTATTTCGGGTCACAGTTTATAGAAGTGTCGGTCTGTGGCCAGCTGGCCCTAGGTAGGGCAGCATGGCAAAGGGGCCACAGTCCATGGCATGGCTGCAGGAAGCAGGAAGAGGTGAGCAGAGCGGGAGGTAGATATGCCCACAGTGCCACCTCCCCTCCCGGAGCTTGCCTCCCAGCACCATGCCCAGCTGTAAACACATCAGTGAACTACAGTGGGTGCCCCAAAATTTATGGAGATTGTGTTCTTAGAACACCCGTGAGTTCTGAAACCCCACAAATTTCAGATACGGTCAGGAAAAAGCCTATAGATAGATGTCTATTTTGTATAGTTTAAACCCTAAATATACTGTGTTTCCTGTAGTTATGTAATTTAATTTAATAAAACACTGTATTAATAAAGCCTTAGAAGGTGTAGGGCATTTTAGCAGCGTCTTAGGGATCTTAGGGGATTAAGAAGAACAGAACCAAAAACACTCCCACTTGTGGTACAGCAACCTGTTGTGATGCGAGAAGGCTGGTGCATCTGTGGAGATGGGTTGCCCGGCAGCAGCCAATCAGCAGCAATGAGAACTGAGTAACATTCTAGGATTGGCTACTTGCAAAATGGTTGGGTGGGGGCGCTGTAACCCCGTATCACACACCCGTGATCCAGTCAGCTCCTGCATCAGTGAGTGCTTCCTGGAGAAATGGGTAGAATTCAATGTATACAAATACATAGGGATTTCCAAGATGGGCCACAGCGGCCACCCCCAGAGTCAGGGATGGAAGAGCACAGAAGGGCTGCCTGTGCACCTGGGATCTGAAGGTCCATTCGAAGGCCTGGAGCTCCACATGGTGTCCGGAGTCCCCATCAGGAGACCAGTGGGCCTGCACTGCCAGGGGAGGAGTCTACACTGGATGCCAGGAGGTAGTGTCAGAGGTGAAAGCAAAGGCTGTAGCAGGGCTGGGGAGATGGCTCAGGGGAATAAGCGCTTCCCTGAGTTCAAAGAGGCATTTGTTCTCTTTGTCTTGCGTGAGCTTTTGTGAGCCAGGGTTTCCATCAGCCCTTCTTTCTTTCTGCTTCCCTCCTCCCTCCATCTCCTACTTGTCTCACTGCAAGCCACTGTGGCAATTCTCTTGGATCCCATTCTTTGGTACCTTGGGTCAAATTTTCAAGAGACAGATTGAGCTGACTCAGTGTGCCCTACAGAATGATCTTCTGTGAGGGAGATGTCAGCCACCTTTGATGAGGCAGAGTCATAAGGAAGTGTGAGATATCATGGGTCTTGGGAGGAGCCGAGGTGGGCAGGCAACATCAGGCATCTCCACTGCAGGCTTCATGTCACCAACAGTGGCACCGAGACTTGTGAGTCCCAGGCTGTCTCAGTGTGGCACTCACTGCTGTGCACACACGAAGGTGTTATGTGCCTAGCATTGCAGTAGCCACATCGCCGTGGCAATCCAGAGACTCCAGCACTTTCCTGGGTGTACAGTCTACTGGCTTCAATCAGCACACACAATATTTTGCCAGCACATTGCATTTGACTGGCCAGATGACACCGGCAAAGGAGATCTAGAGAGCCCATTCCCTTACCTTGCACATGACATGAGCTTTCTCACTGTGCTTGAGGGGTTAGGCTCTGGAGTGGGGTTCCCACGTCCCAGCTGTGGTTCCACTGTGCAGTAACCACATGGCCTTTGATAAGCAGCTCAGTGTGTAAGTTAGCTTTCTACCAGTACAACAGATACCCAAGGTAATCAGCTTAGACAAGGTTTACTTTGGCTTGTAGTTTTAGAGGGTCAATCCCTTTAATTTGGGACTGTCGTGAAGGTGCACGTCATGGACCAAGTGCATGGTAAAGCAAAACCCTTACTTCATAGCAAGGGAGCAAAAGAGAGTGAAGAGGAGATGAAGTTCCCATATTCCCCTTCAGGGCCACACCTCCAGTGACCCAAAGATCTCGCCAGGCCCAACCTCTCAAAAGGATCCATCGTCTCCCAGTAGTACCCTCTGTGGGACCAAGTTTTAACACATAGCTCTTCAGGGGACATTCAAGATCCAAATTATAGCACTTAAGACTTTCTAAGTCCTAATTTTCTCATTTGTGAAAAGTAGAAAATAAAACTACTTGGCCAGAAATAAGATGCAGCTGGGGTGGGGAGGAGCATGCTCTGAGCAGGATTTGACCCTTAGAAAGCACACAGTAGGGCCACCCGTGATTGCTGTCCTTCTGTTCATTTTCCTCTTATGTCTAATAGACCTAAATGAGTTTAAGGTCTGAGTTATGATTTTTCCTCTTTCCTCATAGTTCTCACCCTGTTTTTCCCAGTTTTTTGCATGTACGGTTAATAAGTGTATTATTCAATTGATTTGTAACGCTCTGCTTTACACTTCTAATTGAAGGCGCTCTCACAATCAAAGAAAGAATAATATGCATAAGCACTGGAACTTTGGCCTGTCTGGGTGCTTGTGGCCCGCTGAGAACTCACCTCTCATGCTGTCCTCGCATGTGATTTGCTCCTGCTTTCCTCTGAGTAGGAAACAAAAGACGACGTCTCCAGTTTCTTTGATCCCTGCCAATATTACCTGAAATTGTCAACCAGACGGGGAGATACACTTGGAACCAAAGCACTGGGGAGGCTGAGGCAGGAGTTCAAGACCAGCCTGGGCTACAAAGTGAGTTCAGTGCCAGCTTGAATGTAGAGAGAAATCCTGTCTCAAAAATAATTGTCATCATCTCTCACAAAGAGTGTGCGTCTATTTGTGGAGAATGTGCACAGGTCAGAGTGCTGGAAAACTACACAACAGCCTTCATCTCCTTCGTTCTTGTTCTTTTCTCTTGCAGAAGCTGAGCCACCCCGAAGACCATGAACCTCTCTTCTGAGCCCTGCAACATTTCAGACTGGTTGAGGCTGGAAGCAACAGTGAAGGCCTCTGTGTATGCGGTCACTTCCTCCTTTGCTGTGTCCATCACTGTCCTCGTGGTCACCGCAGTGTCCCAGAATCGGAAGCTGCGGCGAGAGATCCGACACATCCTCTTTTGCCATCACCTGCTGTGCATCTCCTCTTACTGTGCACTGGGGGTGGCTTTCCAAGGATTGTGGGCCCTGCTGGCCCACAGCCCCCTGCTGATGTGCTGGGTGGTGTTTGGGGCACAGCTCAGTGTTGGCGAAGGGATTCTCTTCACCCTGGCCCTGATGGCTCTCAACACCTACTTGATGGATTGCTGGCCACTGAAATCTCTGCGCTTAGTAGATTCGGTGAAGTACAGGGTTCTGGCTGGGGTCTGGGCAGTCATTGTATTCAAGAATGTCTGCTTATTCCTCATAGAAGGCATTAGCCACACCCCAGAAACTATTTTAAAATCTGTACCCCTGTGCCCTGTGATCCTGAATGGCATACCTGCCAGGGCCACTGGCATGCTTTTCCTTTTCCTCCCTTTGTCCGTTATCCTTATAAGTTACTTTCTGATCTATCAAGAGGGGAAAAGGACTGGCCACTTTAATAAGTCAAACACAAAAGCAAAGAAAACAGCCCTTATTCACCTCCTGCAGCTAAGTCTACATGTAGTGCCTACCCTGACATTCATAGCTCTGGGAAAGAAGTGTGGCATATTTTTCTTTGCTCTAAACCTGGTCCTTTTTGGTGTCTTTGCATTTGCCTAGTGCTTTAACCCTCTGGTCTACGGGCTCCAGAACAGAGCGCTACAAGGTCGATTGCACCATTGGATATGCTGTCAGGGGAGCCGTGGTCACTTGATGACGAGAAGAGGGTCAGTTAAGGCCAAAGCTCAGCCTTGCAAATGAGCAGCTCCAGTCCTAATGGTCACCGCAAAGCCGGGTGTGGTGGCGCATGCCTGTAATCCCAGCACTTGGGAGGCTGAGGCAGGAGGATTGTTGTGAGTTCGAGACCAGCCTAAGCTACAAAGTGAGCTTAAGGCCAGCCTGAACTGCATAGTGAGACCCTGTCTCAAAAAGACTAATAATAATAATAATAATAATAATAATTATAATTATAATAATAATGGTCACCGCAGCTCAGGCTGAGGACCTGCCTTCCATTCAACCCCAGACTGGCACCTTTCTTTGATTCTGAATGTGCGTGAGTAGATGAAAGTCACTTGGTTGGCCTTCAATTTTTTTCCTGCACAGTGCCCTGGCTTCATTGAGCTTCCTTAGGTGTGTTGAATTCTCCACCCAGAGAGCATTTGTGACAGCCCGCCCTGCTGCGGAGAGCAGGTGGGCAGCTTTAGGAGGTGCACTGGTTCACAACCGAGAACTGCCCGAGGCTAGTGCGAAGAGATCTGGGGCTCCCTCCTGCTCTCATTCGGAGTAGTTCGGGCAGCAGTTAGTAACAGAAACATCAGCCAAGTAACAGTGACTTTCAAAAGTCAGAGGTTGACTCTTTCCTTGTGTGGAAGACCCCCACGCAACCCAGCTCTGTGCGGCAACTCGGCAGCCATCGGACAAGCTCACTCTGCATTCTGCCAGAAGTCCTGTTCTACCTCATGACACAGAAGAGCTGACTGTGCTCCTATCACCATGCTCGTAGTTTAGCCCACAGGACGGAAGAAGGAGGAGAGGGTCTGCACCAGCCTTGGAAAGGCACTTTATAGGGGTTACATATTTTCATTCGTTACATCTACCTGGCTAGAATGTTGACACACAGCTAAGGTTAGCGTTCAGCAAGAGTGGAATGCATTGTGGCTGGCTAGCACCGACCCTAGCTAAGAGCTGGAGTTCTTCATACTAAGAAGGGCACAGGTGTGGCGGTGCACGCCTGTAATCCCAGCACCCAGGAGGCTGAGCCAGGAAGACTGCCATGCGTTCAAAGCAAGCCTGGGCTACCTAGTGAGTTCGAGACCAGCCCAAACTACATAGCAAGACCTTGCCTCAAAAACAAAAGCAACAACAATAATAACAAAAATTACTATGAAAGGAAAAAAGAATGGGTATTTCAAGGAATAGTTTCCTCTCAACCTAATAAAGTATAAATTAAGAATAGTTCATGATCAGTACAAACAAATGCTCTGAGTACCTACATTACAGTCCACGTTCACTGTTCAGGATCCCAGAAAACTTACGTTATGCCGTCAGCTCCCAACGACAGTGGCATCCATGGGAGAACATCAAATTGATTCAAGTCTGGGAATTAACTCATAACTTAAATCTTAAAATAATTTAAATTTGAGGCAGCAGTGTGAAATACATCTTTCATAGACATGTATGTGTGTGTTTCTTTTGATGAAACTTCCATTTCGGAATCTCTCAGGATTTGCTAGAAGTGCGAACCATCATTCTAGGTATCTTAAGCAGAAAGGACTTACTACAGGCATTGGGTGCTTACCAAGGGTCTGAGCCGAAGTCAGGGCCACCCCACCGGTTAATGTGAAGGGCAGACCAGGGGTCTGTCTGGAGGTCTCACAGGGCTGTCTCCACATTTCTGCTGCTCTGTGACTTTGCTTCCAGAGGAAACTACAAGAAGATGGCCTCGACATCCTTCCATGCTCCGCGTCACGTGATCATCTTTAACTGGTGGAACCTAACTGGCAACCTAAGAGCAAGGCGGTCTGGGAAATGCATGTCTCACTTTCAGTGCAGTATGGGAAATTGTCCCCAAAGGGGAATGAGATGAGAACTGAATGAGCCCACCGTGGACCCTCCCTTACTACTTCCCCTTCACTTACAGGTTATAGCAGCAATAAAAAGTGCTGTCTGCTGAGCGGCTATGACGCTCTTCACAGTGTGCACCAGCTTTACAGCATGTCAAATCCTCACGTCACTGCATGCGATAGGTATAGTTGTACTTGACTTACAAATGAGTGGCGGTGCATGCCTGTAATTCCAGCACTTGGGAGGCTGAGGCAGGAAGGTCGTTATGAGCTTGAGGCCAGCCTGGGCTACATAGCAAGATTCTGTTTCAGAATAAAATAAAACCAAAAGCAACCAAACAAAAAATCCAAGTGAGTAAAATTAGGTTTAGCAAAGTTCTTACATGAGGAGGCCTCTCTCTCTCTCTCTCTCTCCCCCCACTCTCCTCCCTCTCTCAACACAGGTCCTCAGACATGCTGAGTACTCCACCACTGAGCTGCATGCCCCGCCCAAGACCTTCTCGAACAGCGACTAGCCCAGTCTAGGGAGTAGTCGTTAAGGACCTAAGTCCAGGTCTCAGTTCCCCACATCCAGGGCGGGCTTTGGCTCGCGCCTGCTGCCCTGCCCTCTCCATCCTCGGCCCCGCGCTCACACTCTCGGGGCTCCTAAGCCCCTTCGACTCTCACATTGGCTTGCAGTCCTTCAGTTCTCTCCAGGTGTTCAGACTGAGTGTGCCCCTGTTTCTAATCCCAGCTCGGAGAGGACAGCTCCACCTTGGCTTTTCCAAGCTCCACATGTCTTTCCGGGACTGGATGTAGGTGTCCCGAGGCCAGGAGATAGAGGGGCGAGAGGCAGGTTAGGGCGAGAACTGGGCATGCTCAATAAGCTGAAGGCCAGGACCGGGGTGAGCTCAAGGGGAGCCTCAGGAAAGGAAAGCCTCAAGGGTAAAGGGCACGGCCCTGACTAAACCAGGAGAACATCTTGAGAAACAGGAGCACAAAGGACAAAGAAGTGAGAAAGTCTACTTTCCGGACACCAGGAGCCTACAATAGCCTCAGCAGCAACTGCAGCCCCGTCTCCTCGCGCGCCCCTCATCCTCTCGCGCCCTCGGCAGCCTTCTCACGCTGAAGACTGCAGTGTCTAATGTAAATGCCAAGGTGGTGGTGTGTCCCCCCCCACCTCCCTCCCTGCTTTCCAATAAACCACACCTCGCTCTCCCCCACTGCTGTCCTCCTCCTCCCACTGGTACAAGTGATGAAGCAGCATGTGGATCCTCCTAAAAGACAGGAGGATTTGGGGAGATCAAGTGCTTCCTGAGGGGGGCTGTCTGAGGGGGGTTTCGCCCTTTCGCGTGTGTGTGAAGCTGGGATCCACTGTCCGCTGGACAGAGTGCTTCCTGAGGTCGCGGCTGCCAGGAGAGCAGGCAGCTTCTAGGGGAAGGGTTCGGTGCAGCGCCCGGCCGGCAGGCACGCTGTCTTTGCGGTTCTTGGAGATTTCCTCTGAAAGAGTAACTTTTGTCTTCTGAAGCTGCAGTTTTTCTTTGAAAGAATAGTGTTAATATTATAATTTTCCTTATCTCCTTTGTAACTATCTTTATTTCTTCTACTTCTGTGTCATAAATGACAGCTAGTGATACAAGCCACAATGAATTGCATTGTGTGTGTATCCTTGGCACTCAGGGAAGGTCTAATGTGGGCAAGACGCAGAAGGGATGGGAGAGAGGACAGTGTGGTTAAAAGTCGCTTGCATGACTTGGACATTCTTGAAAAAATGTTCTTTTTCTATATAAAAATGGTGCAATGGGATTGAGCTGAGAAAGCCAGGAAGTGTGGGTGTTAGCGGCAAATGTTCAGAGAAGATGGGATTTTGAAAATAGCCCTTAGAAACTAAGTCACTTAAAGAAAAAATGCAAGTCATTTCTAAGTGTCCATTGTCTTATGAACTTCATTTGCCATAACTACAGCCACGGCATTACTGGGTAATACTGCTTCTGCCTTCTATGGGAGTATGCCCCCCCCACAATGGCGAACTGAAGAATGCACTTGGCAAATCTTGAAGTGCAATTATGGTTCATAATCGTCACCAAAAGAAGGACATTCTAGGCCTAAAGCACAACAGCACGCTAGTGAATTTTAAGCCCTTTCTGCTTCAGAGAAGATCAAAAAGTGTGGCTGCCACTGCCCATCCAATGGCCAAGCAAAGACACACAGTGCCGGGGGTGGAGGAGGAAAGCCAGAGATTACGGGGAAGCATGTGGCTGGGAAAGATGTGGCCAAAAGGCCTCATGCCAAAGCTTCATGCCAAAGGAGAGGGACCCTCAGCCAAAGAACTCTGGAGGTTGCCCTGGCAGCAAGGATGAAGATGGAATAGATAGGACCTGGCCAGAGGCAAGGACCACCCAGGGGCCCAGAGGGGCTCCGAGGTCGCCAGGTGCTAAAGAACCTACCATATCTCAAAGATGTGCACCCCTGCCTCAGGCAAGAGAACTGGTGAGTCCCCACATCCTGTGGGTAGAGGAAGTTGATTTAACCTTAATTTCTCAGCGATTTTATTTGCTTGTTTGTTTTCATATTTTAGGGACAGGTCTACAGGGTGTTCGGGGCCTCACTGCTATATCAGACTTCTGTTTACAATTTCTGGGCTTACAGGTGCCTGCCACCACACCCAGTCTCAATCACTGGCTCAGCTCGCCCTGGGGGCAAGGCCAGCATGGCAGGTCCAGGGATTGAACTTCTGCCCTGTGCCTGTTTGCAGGCATTTTAATCCACTGAGCTATTTGGCCGGCTGGACTTTTGGGTTATTCTGCCTCTTTTATGTAGTAAAATGAGGTGAGTTTTGAGAACCAAAAATGATCAAAGCACTCTCAGAAGAGTGACCGGACAGAATGTGGGATAGTTCTTCAGACCCATCAGGATGGCTACCATCAAGAAGGAACAAACAACTTGGAAAATAATAAGTGCTAGCGAAGTTATAAAGACATTGGAATCCTTGCACCCTGTTGGCACAGCTAAGGAAAGCAGCATGGAAGTTCTGCAGCAAACTTACCATGGAGCTGCTGTATGGCCTGGCAGTCTCACCTGCGGCATAGCCAGATAACTGCAGCAGGTTTGGTTTTGGCAGATTCGCTCTCAGCCGCCTTCTGCCTCAGCTGACTCAATGCGGAGGCTGCAGGTGAGGGCTACAGCATGCAGCTCGAAAGCAGAGAATCGACACTTGCACAACCGGACAGAAGGTGGAAGCAACTCAGAGCCACAGATAACTAGGCAGAGGCCACGTGGCCTAAACATACATGGGAAATTATGCAGCCTCGAGAAGGAAGGCCGGGGAGATAGCTCAGTAGGATAAGCGCTGCCTGGCAAGTGCAAAGCTCAGTTCAATCCCTGGTTCCACTGGAAAAAAAAAAAAAGAAAAAAAGAAATTCTCTCATAGGCTACAACCTACATAAACCTTAAGGTCATTATACTAAGTTTATAGGGTCATTATAAACCAGCCAATAGCAAAGCCAAATATCACATGTTTTCTTCCTATATGAGGTATCTAAAGTAGTCAGATTATAGAAACAGAAAGCAGGATGGGGCTGGGGAGATAGCTTGGTGGTCTAAGCACCTGCCTGGCTCGTGCAAGGACCCGGTTCGATCCCCAGTGCCTCGTGCCACGCTGGCCACCGAAGCTGGGTGTGCTGGTGCCCACCTGTGATCCCAGTGCTGGGGAGGCTGAGCAAGGAGCTCCGAGTCCCAGCTGCATGGGGAGACCCCGTACCAAATAAATAAAGGATTTTAAAAAGTTTTAAGAAAGAACAAGCAGAATCATGACCTGGGACTTGAGAAGGGAGAGAGTATGGAGTTGTTTAATGAGCAGAGAATTGTTTTTAACATGAAATTCTGTTACAATAATATGAATACACAAATCATAACCAAACTATGCACTTAAAGACCGGTTAAGACAGCAAATATTGTCTCTCTCTCTCTCTCTCTCTCTCTCTCTCTCTCTCATACACACACACACACACACACACACACACACACACACACCTGAAAAAGAGAGTGTATCTAGACAAAAGTGTCAGATCTCCAAGGGAAGGTAAAGGTCAAATCCACAAACAGGATTCAAATGGGCCAAGGGGTAAAAATAAAGATGTTTCCTGTTTCCTAGAACATTTTGTTCTTTCAGGATCGAGGTTGCCAATAAACATGCACAAGCCCACTCTTCCTTATTAAGGGCTTATCTGTTATAGAGACAGAAAGCTAGTGAGGACGTGCTAAGAAGAGCAACGTGTGCGGCCCCAGAAGAAAACCCTGGACGCGCTGCTGTGGGATTTTCTAGAATCCTGTCCCATGGCACTGTGGAGGAGGCACGAACTTGTGTGGATGGGTAAAGCCGAGTTCATTACATGAAGCAGCCGTCCCAGAAAGGAGCTCTCGTCTTCGGAGGACCTTGCACAGGGAGAAATAAGCTTTTATTTTAAGATACTGGGATTTGGGGTTGATTTTTATTAGAACACAATCCAGTCTGTCCTGCTTAACGTTCTCCAGCATGCAATTTACAAAACAGTTGTCAGTGGCTCAAAGACAGCCCTGGGAACTAGAGTATGCCCTCCTGAGAGATGGCTGCTCTATGAAGACTACAGAGCAAAGTTGGCAAATCTGTCTCCACCAGCCAAATCCAGCTCGTGCATGGGTTTGTATAGTATGGTAGTCAGTTTTCCACTACTGTGACAAAATACCTGAGGCTAGACATTAAAGGAGCAAAGATTTACTCCAATCACAGTTTCAGAGGTTTCAGGACATTTGCTTTTAGGCCTGTGGTGAGGAAGAACTCTCATGTAGAAGGGTGTGGTGGAGAAAAGCTGGCCATCACTTGGCACCTAGGCAGGAGAGGGTAGGCAGGGCCAGAGGAACTTCCCAAGGTCTTACCTATGGTGTTTTGTTTTGTTTTTGTATTTTAGGAAAGGATCTATAGGGCGTTCAGGGTCTCACTACTAGAAGAGACTCCTGTTTACAGCCTCCCAAGAGCTGGGATTACAGGCGTGCGACACCACGCCCAGTCTCAATCGCCATCTCAGCGCCTCCCGGGGGCGGGGCTGGCACTGCAGGCCCCAGCCCCTGCTTGCAGGTACTTTGATCCACTGAGCTATTTGGCCTGCCCTTTACCTATTGTTTGCCTCTAGATGTCGCCCTAGAGCCTCGTGCAGTCATGGGGGCTGGGATTCTGGAGTCAGCTGAAGCTAGAGTTTGCGATTGGTTCATTGTCTCGCGCTAGGTTTGGCAGGGTAAGCACCACACCCGCCCAGCGCAGGCAGCTTGCATACACCACACGGGAGGAAAGGAGACCAACGCCTCCCTTCAGCTCTTGCTGCGATTGGTGCCTTCCGCTGCCACGATCTGCTGCCCTCGGCCATGCGCCCCCTGCCTTGGAGCCAGCGGATTATGCACTGAAATCCCTGCACATGGGGAGATAAATAATCCATTCCTTCCTTAATTTGGGGCATTGGGTATCTTGCCTCAGCAATGAGAAAAATAGCTAAGACGCCTCGTGACCCACACCCTTCATGTAGGGTCCATCTTTCCATGGCCTCCCAGTGACACCATTAAATTATGAATCCACAAATGGATCAATCCACTGAGGAAATTAAAGTCCTTCTAATCCAATCAACTTTTTTTTTTTTTTTTTTTGGCAGAACTGGGAATTGAACTCAGGCCCTTGCGCTTGCCAGGGAAGCACTTATTCCACTGAGCCATCTCCCCCACCCCCCAATCAACTTTTGAACATTAAAGTATGCACCGAACCTCATAGCCAGACCCTATACCAAACAAATAAATAAAAGATTAAAAACATATGCACTGGGGACTAAGACTCTGGGGAAACTTTTAAGACTTGAATCATAACATACAACCTGTCAGTAAGAATAGTTTTTACATTTTTAAATAGCTGGAATTAAAAAAAAACAAGGCATGCTATAAGAAAATTATGTAAAATTAAAATTTCTCTCTCCATAAATAAAACTGGGGAGAGCATACCCATGCCCACACATTTCTTATTTATTGCCTATGTCTGCCTTTTTCTTACAGTGGCGTAGCCAAAGAGCATACGAGCTGGCAAAGCCTAAAGTCCTGCCTGGATCTTTGCAGAGAAGGCTTGCCCTCCCCAACCTATCAGCTAAAAGAATACAGCAAAACATGAAACAAGATGGCTTTGAATTGAAATGTGGTTCAGAAAAGTTAGACTCAATAAATATAAGGAATAGCCCTAACCATATAATTTTTGCATATGTAATTGTATGTGCCCAAAGATAAAATCCTTCACTCAGAAGCTAATTTGAATACAGACTCAATGCAAAGTCCTAAGACACAGAGAGCATGTGAATGCAGGGGTGCATGCCTGTAATTCCAGCATCCAGGGAGGTTGAGGTAGGAGGGGTGAAACTGTGAGCCCAGCCAGGAAAAGTTAGCGACTTAATAAGATTTTGTCAAAAATAAATAAATAAATAAATAAACAAACAAATAAAAAGAGCTGGGGATGCAACTCATGAAGGCCCTGAAGGAAGGAAGGAAGGAAGGGTGGCACAGTTTAACTTACAACTTATTTTCCTTTCACACCATCTGTGACGTTTTGGATACAATGAAATACAGTAGCATAAAAGAAAAACCTGTCTGGAGAAGCTTGGAAGGGTAATTCTAGTTAGAGACTTCTCGAGTCAGTCACCAGCTCTTTCTTGCAGTCCCTCCATCCCTGGTAGCTGGAAAAATAACCCTGACACACTGGACTGCGCTTCCTTCTGTGCGGTCCTGGGAGCGGCTTGAGCAGCAGGTCGTGGAGTCTTACAGCCGGGTGTTCTTGGAGCTCATTCCTGAGCAGGGGGCTGCAGCAGGCACCCAGGGCCGGGGCTGCTCCTAATCTTCCTGAAGAGGGGTAACCACAGCCGGAGAGGTCGGGCGGGGGGTGAGTTTGTTTCCTGAAGTTTCTTTCGTGGGGGCTTCTAAGGATGGCCGCTTTGAATAATTTACCATTTATTCATTGTCTCTGTCTCTGCCTCTCTGTTTCTGTCTCTATTTCCCTTCCTCCTTCTTTTGCTCCACCCTCATTACTGACACTCAAACTCAGGACCTTACAACTTGCCAGTCAGGTGTATTCTGGCAATTTAGTCTTGGATGAGAGGAAGATTTTTTTTTTTTTTTTTTCAGAATCCAGGATTAGAATTTAGGCCCTTGCACTTGCCAGGCAAGTGCTTATTCTACTGAGCCAACTCTCTGGCCCCTGGATGAGAGGAAAATGAGGTGTCAATTAATTCTAAATAATTAGCGTGGGTTAAAGGAAGAAGAGTTCATCTGAGATCCTGCATTGCCTAGAAACTGCTTGTTTTATTTTTTTGGCAGAACCGGGGATTAAATTGAAGTGCCTATGCTTGCCAGGGAAGCACTTATTCCACTGAGCCATCTCCCCGGCCCCTAGAACTGCTCTTTTTAACAGGCAGGAGAAGTCTAGAAAATGCATCTGTTGCCTTGGAAAGTGCTACTGGGGGCCTGGCCAAGATCTCCACCCCCATGCCTGAGGGATATGGCTGCGAAGGGATGAAATAATGATTTAAGAGACGGAAACAAGTCTAGTAATGCCTGAGGGGGAGCTGGAGGTCAGTGCCTGAGGATGGGGAAAGTGGGACACTCAGCCGGCCACTGCACACTACAATCGGAGGGATTATCCAACTGCACACTACAATCGGAGGGATTATCCAACTGTGACTCCGAGGGAGGCTGGCCATGATCCCAAGCACTGGGATTACGGGGAACGCCCCCAGGCCAGTCTCAATTGCGGTCTCAGCTCCCCTGAGGGGCGGGGCTGGCGTGGCCCCTGTGCCTGCTTGCAGGTGCGTTAATCTGCTGAGCTATTTGGCCAGGCCTATTGTTTTAGTTTCACCCCACAACACAGCCCAGCCTCGGGGGCCAGGCAGGCCCTGAGCATCCTCGGGACAGCACCCTGCCCACTCTGCCCAGTGCGTTTCCTCCCACGCTTCATTTCGAAGCTTTACCATGCTACCTCTCACACTTACATCTAATGCATTTTAAGTTTTAAAACTTTTAGTTTAGAAACACTTTTTTACTGAACTAATTAATTTTTATATACCATCTGAGATTCTAGGATTATTGTTAAGGTTTTGCTCCCTTTCTTCTTATTTTTTGTACAACCAATTATTCTGGAACTATTTGTCGAACAAGTGAGGTTTCTAATTTCTATTAAGATGAAAACTTTGATAGAAAATATGTATGAATAGTCTCAGAATGACAATGATGACTCATGTTTCTTGACTATCAGAACTGATTTCATGGACTGATTTGGACACTGCCACCATGTGTTGTGTTGACATTTACAAAAAAAAAATTCTGGGAGTGTTTAGGAGCAGGACAAACGCATCCTCTTTCTCCCCTCCATTTTCTACTCATCCCTGCAGGCCAGGTAGCCTGAAGGTAGGAGGCAGCTGTGGGGAGGCCTTGCTCCTTGGCCTCTCCTTGGGAGCGCTCCGGATGAAATTGGGATGAAAGCATGTTGATGAAAGCATGTTGACGAGGGCAGCCCTCCTTGACTGGAAACTGCAGGCAGGATTTGAAACAACTTGTCAGCTCTAGCTTGCTACAGTGCAGGTGCAGTGAGAGAGGGACGGGGCCCAGCAGGATCAGGACTGGGTGGAAGGCAGGGAGAGAAACTGCAGCCAAGGAGGAACCACCCTGGATCACAGCTCAGGACGCTAAAAATAGGAATCTGCCCATTTGAGGCCATGACTCAGAGGTCCCGCTCGGTTTTCTCGGCATCCGAGGGGATCCATTAAGAGCCTGGATGTGAAGTCAGCTGCTGTCTCATTGATCAGCCCTGACTCTGTAGGCAGAGACAAATGGATGGGGGAAGCAAGGACTTGTGCATTCTTAACCCTTTTTGTTTCGGCTAAGAAAGGGGCTGCGGTGGCCACTTTACTGAGCGTGAAGCCTCTTGTGCCCCCTGCAGAATGTATGGGCCGAGCAGCCGCAGGCCACTTTCTCTATGCCTGGCTTAGAGCTGAGGGAGCAGCTCAGGTGGTTTTTCAGGTTGGGCACCCAGAACTGGCAGGCCTCTGCGTGTCTCCCTGCTGCCACCCTCAGGGACTCTGCACCTACAGTCCCACCCTCCAGGGCCCAGGCCAGCACTACCCAAGTCCCGTGACCCCCAGCGCTCTCTGCAAAGTGTGGGTCGTGGACTCCTGTGGCGCTCGGTGAAAGCCAGACCCTCATGCCCGCAGGATGTCCTGGTCTCATCCTGTTTCCAGGCTGTAGGAGGACAAGGTCAGGGCCTGGAACCACAGCAATGAGGAAAGATGGGCCTTGCCAGAAAAAGGCTTTGATTCTTATCGAGGTGACCAAGATTCTCTCCTTGACCAGGCTTGAGTCAAGCCCTTTGAGTTCTCGTTCAGCTAGGCCTCTCCCTTGGATAGGGTAAGGGCTTTTGTGCCTGTCCTTCTGCACGCTGCACCACCCATTTCTAAGCATGTACTCTTCCTGTCACTTGAGGGAGAATCCCACCAGAGGATCTGGCTTCAGCAAGAATCCTGTTAAATCTATTGGAATTGCATCCTTTTCCTTGAAGTTTTCTCTTAGTGGTTTGCGTTCTCTGACCCCCAACCTGCCCCTGGGATATAAATTCTGGCATGCTCTTGATGGAGTCAGCATTGAGCCCGGCCCTACACAGAGGTCTCCTTCTCCTTGTAGCAGTAGTTGAGCATGAAATCTATTTTCACCACTTTTGCTACTGCCAGCTCTGATCTTAACAGTGGAGACAACTTTCACTCAAGGCTCAGGTAAACAGCGCAGACAGGAAAAGAGGCAGGACCCACGGTGATAGAGGGGTGATAGACGTACACACTCTTCGGGAGGTCAGCCAGGCTGGAGCAGGGCCCTGGGCAGGGAGCTCAAAGGACAGACAAAAGCCTGGCCTCCCACATGGGCATTTGCCCTGGGGACTGGAGTGTGAGATGCTGAGGGGCCAGGGAGGCCCTGGAGATGCAGTGTGCTAGGAAAGGCCAGAGACACTCGCTCGCTCACTCATTCATTCATTCATTCATTCCATAGAGATTTATTAAGCACCTATGAGCGTGGCAGCCAGGATAAACCAGCAAACACAAGAGACCAAACAATACCCTCGCGAAGCCATGACAGTGGCAAGAGAGTCACATCAGACACCTGACGTTGCGTGTCAGAGTGTGGCACACTGAACACGTGTGGAACAGGCATGAAGCGTGGAGGAATTGGGGAGCAGGAGGAGGGAGGCTCCCCCAAGGCTGTGGTATCTGCAGTGACACTTGGGGATTTTCAGAAGAGAAACTCAGTAGACTCAAGAAAGTGTAGTGCAGGCTGTGAGGCTGGCGCTCTGGGTACCAGGGAGAAGCCACTGTGTGGAGCAGGAGGACAGAATGAGGCGTCCTTCGTGCAGGGCTCCGACAGTTCTAAGGGGCATGGTCTGGCGGCTGAGTTGAGAATAGGCTTTGGGGTGAGGGCTTAGGAGGTTTCAGAGTATCGGGCTTCATGGAAACAGAGGCTGGGAAGACGCCTGCAAAATCCAAGCACCAGTGGTTTTCCAGAGCAGGCCAGGAGAGGTAGCGGAGTCCACACTGATTCTTCTCAAGGCTGGGCCCAGCGGGGTGTGGGAAAGCTCTTTGGGCGGCTAGGGCTGCTGTGTGACCTCCTACCTCAGGTCTGAAGTGGCACCAGGGCTGGACTTGGGGGCAGGTCAGGACTTTTTACCATGAGTAACTGAGTAAGGGGCGGGTGGGTGTGAGGCAGTTTGGGCCCGGCCATGAATGTCTCTGAGGAAAGCCCTGGCCTTTCCTTTCTGCCAGTGGTTCCAAGGTCACCCAGAAGAAGAAAAAGTGCCTCAGGAATCCTACCTCAGGGCTCCCACCCCTCTGACCCCTGGGCTTGTAGCCCCCCCAGGCCAGAGCTGGAGTCCTTGTTCTTTGTGGGCGCTGTCTGCCTGACCTCAGCCAGAGTCTTTGATTTTGTCCAGTGTGGTGGGAGCCAGATACCTGTACCCAAGCCAAAGCCAGATGGGATCTCAGCTCCAGAGGCCTCCAGTGGGGAAGGAGGAGCCTGGCACAGGGCAGACGCAAGGAAAGGGTCTGCGGGCCGCGTCACGCTGATCTGCTGAGCTACCACTGTGCATGAAGCACCTTGCTTCTGGGGCTGGAACAAATGCTGTTTCTCTTCTCAAAAATTCATAAGAGTGATTGAAGGCTGAACACCTTTCATATTTTTGCCTGTTAGGCAAAGAAACTTGATATACTCTGGGGATAAGAGAGCATTTTTTTTTTAAGTCTAATAAAGATTTAGTAGGCCTCAAGAAACAGTGTTTGGTGCCTTAGGCCACACGAGATAGTTAACTAGAAATTCCAGGGGAAGGGCCCTGCCTGCTACAGAAGGACTGTGACTCCTGGGAGTCAAGAGTGGTTGTTAGAAAGAAATGAATGGTTCAAGGTCCCGTGTACTCTGGCTCTGGATGTTTCGGGGCAGAACTGGGAGCCTAGAGAAGGAGCGCCCCCAACCCGGGCACGTTTCTCCCCTCTATGGCCAATAGGAACAGCACTCCCTGGACAAAGGCGGCTGTGAGAAGGAGATGCTCTGGGACTCAAGGGGATGGGGTGGTCCCAAGGGTGCACTCTCCCACCTCCCTCCCTGACTGCCCATCTCTCCTCATCACAGAGTCCCTTAGTGGCTTCCCTCAAGATGTTTCTGAAGACCATTGACTCCAGTGCTTCAGTGGGACCTGCACTATTCTCCAATGCCTCCTCGAATTTCACAACAAGCTGAAGCCAAACATCTCGAGACCTCCTGAGAGTAAATTCATGGTCAGGTATCTCACTGGCTGCTTGGCCGCCCGAGTCATTTGCCCATCACCCTCAGCTTAAGGCCAGGGAGGCTGAATTTGGTGAGCTGAAGGAAGGGAGGCTGAATTTAGCTCCTGGCTCTTAGTTGGCTTCCAAACCTCAAGGCAGAGGAGCACGGGGACGGGGATAGGGTTCGCAAAAATAAAACAGACAGGAAGTAGAGCGAGGGGGAGGGCCCGGGGGGTGTGCGGGTGGGATTACAATAAACTCTTCGTATCACATGGCCAGGGGCCTGCCCCTTCGGGCTGGGCCTCACAGCCAAGTGAGGCTTTTGGGGGACCTGTTAGATCTGAACCATAACACAGTCCACCATGCAAACAAAGCTTGGCACTGGTGGAAGAATCTTAACTCCTCCCAAGCAGGATCCCCTGCCAGCGCGTGCGGCTCCGTGGTCCCGCCCAGCGCGTGCGGCTCCGTGGTCCCGCCCATCGCAGACCCGCAGCGCAGCCCTCCAGGGCTTGTCCCCTGCATCTCCAGTCCTGCCGCCTCTGCCGCCTCTTCTCTTGTTCTTCCTTCCCTTTGCCTCCTTTCCCCTCTTGGTTTAGTTCTTTCTTCAGATGGCTTCACAGTCTATTATTATTATAATTATAATAATAATAATTATTATTATTATTTGTGAAATCTACTTATACAATAAATGTTTAAAAAGGACAAAATATTTGAACTTAAACGAACAAACCAAATCAATCAAACAGGAAATGTCAGGTTGTGTCACGTCCCAGGGCCAGGGGCACCTCTTGCTATTAAACTGTAGGTACTACTGCTACCAACATCACGGGCATGCTAGGTAAAGGTGTTCATTTGCCCCAAATTTCAGTCAGATGAAAGGCCAGTCGTGGGGCTGCGAAGCCCTAGCTTACTTGCAGGAGGAGAGGGTCGCCTGGAAAGGCTGTCCCACTTGTGCCCGGATTGTAGGGTTTTCCCCCAGGGCACAGCCTACCGGAATCTGCACCTTTTTAAAAAACATGTATTTAGTACAGGGTCTACAGGGTCTGACTACACAGGTCAAACCCGCAGTGATCCTCCTGTTTTCAGCCTCCCTTGCTGGGGTTGCAGGCGTGCACCACCGCACCGCACAGGGGATAGAACCCCGATCCTTGCGCCACCTAAGCAGGCACTTAAGTCTGCTGAGCTATCTGGTTGGCCCAGAATCTGCATCTTGACAAGCTCACTGGTAATTCTGAAGCAAGGATGTGTGGAGAACTTGTTGGGAATTGGTTGGCTGTCCAGCCTTCTTAGAGGGCCCTCACTTCCCTGATTAAATTTGCTGTACTCTTTCTTGTACTCTGGCACCCACAAAAGCAGATCACCTGGGGAGTTCTTGAGTTCAGGTCTGAGCCAGCTGTCAGCCATATGTGGGCTGGGCCAACTGCCACACCCCAACCTGTTCAATGGGCTTTTTCCAGCCCACATTAACTGAGCGCATCTCCACTGTTTCACAAATGTAGCTGTGTGACGAAAAGCAACAGGGACCTTTTGTCACAATGAGGAAATTCACCAAGAACGTGCCTGACCTGGACTACCTTGTTCACGCTCTCGGCTGGCCCAGTCCTGGGATGATCTGCCCCATGCTCTTGGCTGGCTCTCCTGCTTCCAGATGCTCAGGGACAGAGCTGTGAGTGGGTCTCCGTCCTCTTGGGTTTCATTACCCCTTCTCCTAGTTTGCATTTCCCGAGGGATTTTAATGTGTGTGTGTGTGTGTGTGTGTGTGTGTGTGTGTGTGTGTGTGTGTGTGTCCACACTGCCCTCTGGTGGCAGGACAGCATGGCATTTCAGGATATCCAGGGTGCCTCCTCTTTCCAGAGCTAGATTCTGTGGCTGTTCTGGGAGAACAGAACCCCTTGTCATCGATTGGCTTGGCCTAGCTCTAACGAACCCTGGACCAAGCCTGGGAGGTGGAGGGTAAGCTACGTGGAAGAACCAGAGCCAAGCCACCGGCACTATGAAGCATTGGCCATGAACGTTAACAGTGAGGTGCAGAGCAGAGCCTCGCTCTGATCTGCGGGGCTGCTTGGGAAGGCGGGTGACCTGGCAGGCGCCGAGGAGGAGCTTGCCCACAGCACTCACTGAGTCAGTGTCCGTGTGTTTCTGGCTCTCCTCCCAAATCAAAATGATCCTGAAATATAAATGTTGGTTCAAGGCAGATACTCTTGAAAGAAGACTTCTGGAACTGCTTCAGAAAGTGGAAAGGACCATAGCATAGATGTTTAAAGTGAGAGGGAATGTTTTGAAGGGGAACACATGGCAATATATCTTTTATTAGAATACATTAAAAAAAGTAAATGTTCACTATTGTTTGGTCATCCCTCACTGCCCTTGAACTCGGATGCCCACGTTTCTCTGGCTTCCATAGTCCCCGTTTGAGAGGCCAGGCTGCTGTGTCCTCCCCACTAGGGCACTGAATTCCATGCATCTCCATGTAGCTCTGAGCCTACTCACGTGGCCAGGGCAGCCAGTCCCCTTGGTCCAGGCCTTGATCTTGCTTTTTGGGAAGAACAAGGGCAGAGAAGAGCAGAGACGTCTGCAGCTCACACATGCAATTTCAGAAGGGTGGGATTCCACCGGATATTGGGGCAGCTGTGTTAGGAGGAGAGAGAGCATTTGGGGTCCAAGAGCTCTAGGAAGGGAAGAAGAGAGTCCAGGTACCCGCCAGGCTGCCCTGGCTCCCCAGTGTGCATCTTCACAGCCACCTGTGGGATGTGGTCTCTCTGGCTGTGCAGAAGCTTGGAGCATCTGAGAAGCCCTGGATGAGAATCTGTGAAGCGTCTCTGCCTTCCAGGTCAACCACGGCGAGTGCAGGGCAGCACCACCCCGCTCCTGAGATAGAGACCTCATCCAGGAGCTCCTGATAAGCTTTGTCTTCCTCCCATTTTAACAGCTTTGCCCTGTCCAGCTTCAGTGAGCCATGCCTGGGAAAAAGCAGTGTCATGAGCTGAGGTGGGCCCTCAGTGGCCCTGGCCAGTGGGGGAGGCAGGCACGGAAGTCAGCAGGAGGAGCAGGGGGCATGTGGCCCAGAAGTGGGACTAGAGCTGGTCCTGGGGAGAGGCAGGCGGCCTTGACCCAGGAGGGCCAGGCCTCAGCTTGCACCTCAGAGGGACCCGGGAAGGGGAAAGATTAGGATTGGCTGAGCTGTGCATAAAAGGCCAGACCTTGCTCTCCCAAGGAGAAGGAGCTTGAAAACCAGGGAGGAGGGCGACAACAAAAGGAAGCGAGGGGTGGGAGTCCTGGTTGTCATGACAACTAAACAGCTTAGGCTGGAAATATTCAGCTTGAAAGAAATAACTTTTTAGTGTCCCCTACCTCCAGTTATTGAGCAATCCAGAGCCACAATTAGATGATAGACAGACAGACAGACAGACAGACAGACCTGACTGAGATCTCCAGTACCAGAATAGAAGACAAGGTCATGAGAGCATGCCAGGTCCTTGCCCACTGGGAGCTGGAACAGGAAGGGGGGCTTTTGTCAAAATGTGTGCAGGTTGTTCTAGAAAGACCTTCCGTGTTCCTTTCACCAAGTCTCTCTAAAATCTGAGATGTGAAAGTCTGAGGCCTAAGGTGCTAGAGCTGTCACCTCCAGGCCACCATTCACCACTGAGGTGGCCTCGGGAGCCACAGCCTTTGGGGCCACAATTGCCGTTTTCTCTTGTAAAGCAATGGATTTTAGCTTCCTAGACGCTGCTCCTCGCCAGCGCACAGGCTGCAGCTACCCTCCCTGGACTGCGCCCGCAGCGGACCTGCTGTGGGGGTGCACTACTGCAGACACGCTGGGATTAGGGGCCGACGGGGCCCTCAGACACCCCAGCTTTGTGGTCTGTACCCCCACGAGGAAGGCTCCCTCGCACGTCCCTCCCACCTCTTTCCAGAGGCCCCAGAGCACCTGATGGTCAGGGACTGGAGGGCCGGGGGTGTTATTCAATGGCACCAGGTAAAACGAACAGTCAGTGACAGATCATGACGGTTTAGTAAACTGCAATATCTCCTTATCTTTGTCTTGAGTTTTGTTTATTTACTTTTTTCTGTATTAAGGAAGGGTCTACAGGGTGTTCAGGGTCTCACTACTAGAGCAGACTCGTAGTGATCCTCCTGTTCACAGCTTCCCAAGAGCTCGGATTACAGGTGAGCACCAGGCCTAGTCTCAATTGCTGTCTCAGCGCACGGGTGCAGGGCTGGCACAGCAGGCTGGGGATGGAGCCCCTGGCCCCTGCGCCTGCTTGCAGGAGCTTTAATCCGCTGAGCTATTTGGCTGGCCCTTTGAGTTTTGTTTAATAGAGAGTGCTTAGCATTATTAAAATGCTAAAAAAACAAAAACAAAAAACCCAAAACATTAGGTTTACATTACTGACCACGAGGGGCCTGGGGAGATGGCCTCAGTGGAATAAGCGCTTCCCTGTCAAGCGTAAGGGCCTGAGTTCAATCCTTACTTTCGAAAAAAAATTATTGACCATGAACAGCAAGGAGTTAATATACTTAAAACTCATGGCCTGAGAAGGGGGTGCCGCTTGGAGCTTCTGCCCCTTGAATAGGGCAGGCAGAGTACCAGTATCCTGTCCTGGGGGTGAGCCCAGAGGCGGGGTATCAGTAGGACTTAATGAGCAGAATAAAAGAACTCAGCACGTGCACTGAAAGGGCTTAGTGTGACTGGGCAAGATACATGGAAAAAAACTCAAGAGTTTGTAGAAATTTCAGGCTGGATCAGCTGGCTCCAAGGGGCGACAGTTCACAGCAGGGGATGACACCTTAAAAGCAACAAGGAGGAGCAAAAGGTTGAAACAAGGCCAGCCAAATAGCTCAGCAGGTTAAGGCGCCTGAAAACAGGCACAGGGGCCTAGGTTCAAGTCCCAGGCCTGTCATGCCGGCCCCACCTGGAGCACTGAGACAGTGATTGAGACTGGGCATGGTGGCACACACCTGTAATCCCAGCTCTTGGGCGGCTGTAAACAGGGCCACTATGAGTCCAATCCAGTAGTGATACCTTGAATACCGTATAGACTGTTCCCTAAAATACAGAAAAAAAAGGAGGTGGGGGTGAAACAAGCCTCTTATGCCCCTTCTATCTTGTCCAGTGTGCTGGGATTAGGGCCCGCCCAATCAGTGGACTGACCCAGCAACCACCAGCCTTAATCCCAGCTTTGCATTCTGAATCGATCACAAACTCCAGATTCAGCCTCCTCCAAAAGATCCAGCGGCTGAGGGGTAGGGAGGGGGAGTGGGGGAGGTAGGGGGCATCCCCTGAGGCTTTGGGGAGACAGCTAGTCACAAACCAGAACAACCCTCTTAAAGCCTATCTGGGCAAAAATAACTAAATACATAGCTACCCGCAGGGCTAATGAAAGAAATCCCATCAGCATCTGCACACTCACAAGTAAAATCCTGGCTGGACTTGGATGACAGAGTTGGAGAATGAGACGTCCAGAGTTAGAGGGACCAAGCTGAAGTCAGCCCTGCAGGGTGGACATTGCACCACCGCAAAACATGTTGTTAATTTATGGAAAAATCTAAGACACCGCGGTGTGCAAAGACTCAGAAAACACACCATATTCGTTTAAAATGACTTCAAGACATACTTCACTTGAGTAAAACAGGTGGAGAATAGAGATGGCAAGGAGAGACCAGGACAGAAATGGAAGCGATGGAAACAGACACACATCAATATCGTCCCCAGAAACGTGGCGCACCTGGTATGCTAATGCTGAAGTTTTTGCTCTTTATGTTATGACATTTGACCTGTCATAATTTTACATAATGTAAAAATAAAATAATGACTCTTCTAACACAGCTGACCCACCAAGGGCCCTACCAACCGCATCCTGAGTTTGAGATTCTGAGAGGGAGGCACTGAAGCACTTTTTTTTTTTTTTTTTTAACTGCCTTCGTGAACACCAGGCACCTCTTTGAGATCCTTTTCAGATTCTTTAAGTCTAGTCCTCCCTGACCCAAGTCAGAAAGAGAAAGAAAGCAATCAGATGCACAAGGAGAAAGGATCAGATGCAGGGAGTCACTTGTTTTATTTTAGGAGCACGGCAGTCGGGGAGCGTGGGCGGTAGGACGCTGCTGCTGTACTAAGGAAGGCGAATCTCAGCCGGCTGCTGGGACCGTGGACCTGATAGGAGGGCTGGCTTCGACTCCTGCGGACCCCAGGTATTGTGCAATGCAGCGAAACGACAGGCTTGCTGGCAGTCGGCTCCAGGAGGCCAGGACCACCCTTCCCCACTGCCAGGCTTGGGCGCGCTGGCCTGAAGGTTCTCTGGGCTCACTCTTTGCTCCTCAGGCCCAAGTGTGGACAGCGCCTAGCAGTTTGTGGTCTGCAAACGTGTTGCATCTTGGTACTGAGGAGCAGAACGGGCCTGGTGGAGATGAAGATCTCCCCTAGATGCCTCCCGAGAAAGACGCAGATAGCTGAGATGAAAAATCAGGAGAAAACAAAGAACAGAACTTTAAAATGCCTTTGATGGCAAGGTAGCACTCCTGGTTGTCTCTCTCCATAGTAACTCAGAAACCAGCACTGTTTCCAAGGACTATTCTAGATTTTTGACGAATCACCCGTGTTTTTCCCATGAGAAAGTTTACCAAACCTGAGCACCCAGTTTTTAACTGACCTTTTTCAGACAGTTTTACAAGCTCCCTTCTCTGTCTTGCTTGTGGTTCTCTTTCATCATTTACCTTTTTTTTTTTTTTTTTTTCAGAACCAGGGATTGAACTCAGGCCCTCGTGCTTGCCAGGGAAGCACTTATTCCACTGAGCCATCTCCCCAGCCCCTTCATTTGCCTTTTGACTCCTTGAACACAAAGCTAGTTTTCTTCTACACTCCTTGCCTGGTTAGTGTCCTCCTGGGATGAGGCTGGATGCAGTCCTTGCAAAGTTCTCCTGTCCTAGAAATTAGGAGAAAGTAGAAAGGACATGGAAAGGAGGCAGGAAGTGCCCTTCCCCTGGCAAAATTTTCTTTTTGGCTGGCTCAGGCTGCCTTAAGAGCGGGTATGTAGAGCTGGGGATCAAACAGCGGTCCCCTGACTGAGTTTGCCCAAGCAGGTGCTTTAAATAGCTAAGCTAACCCACTGGCCCTTGAGCTAACCTGCAAGCCCCCAAATTTTTCTATAGCTGATAAAAACCAGGTACATGTCTGACAGCAATCCCTGTGCTGGGTGTACTTCCTTAAGTCAGGCTTCTCCTCAATGGCCTTCTTTCACTCCCTCCTTCCTTCCCTCCCTCCCTCTCTTTGTTCCTTTTTGTGTTTGGTACAGGGTCTCACTATGCAGCTCGGACTCATAGTGATCCTCCTGTTTTCAACCTCCAAAGCACTAGGATTACAGGCATGTGCCCCCATGCCTGGTCTCTGTTGCCGGCTCAGCACACCTGGGGGTGGAGTCAATGTGGCTTGTGGTGCCAGGGGTCAAATCCCAGGTCCTGCACTTGCCTAAGCTGGCACTTAGTCTGCTGAGCTATCTTGCCAGCTTGCTTGCTTGCTGCTCTGTCTGTCTTTCTGTTTCCTTTTTCTTTCATTTTGGGACTCCAGCGCCTCACACATACCAAGCACATGTTCTGCCATCGAGCTGCTCCCAGCTCTGGCCTGTTTCTCCATCCCTGGATTGTCTGTCAGGCAGACATTTGCATTGAAGAGATCAAACAGAGGCGCACGGGAAACCAAACAACCCACCAGCACATGGTGCAGTGTGGGCCGGGCCCAGACCAAGACCAGCACCTATAGTGACACCCTGCTTGCCTTCCGCTGAGTGATGCCCATGGGACTCACCCAGCTATCTTGGCCATGTTTTACATAAGAGAATCATCAGCCATAGGGGACACCAGCGGGCACAGCAGACCTTCGCAAGGAGGGACACACGTTTCAGTATAATGTAGAGAGAGCTTCAGAGCCGAAGGCCACGTGGAGCAGGGCAGGCCCGGCCTGGGTGCAGGAATGGGCAGCTGGGTACAGCCAGCCTCCTGCCATGCTGGCCCAACTCTGCCAGGCAGAGCTTGTTTCAATATCACATTCCTGTCCTCCACAGTGAGGCGGCCGAGGCGCCGTTGGGTGCCGATCCCTCACCCTTGTCCTGGATGTGTTTCTCATGAGGTCAGGGACAGCAGCTTCTGTAGGACCTCAGGCTCTCAGGGATCCTGGTGGCAGGACTTCATCCTACGAAATGTGCCAGTGCACAGGGTCCTGAGAACCTGCACATAATGTGAGCGGAGGGCAAGGACCCTAGAAACGGCCACTGTTCCTATGGCTGCCACTGCCTTCAGGAACTGCTTGGGGAGGTGGCCACATCCTGCAGCATCTGAGCACCCCCCCCCCCGGGTCTCCAGCCAAAGGCTCTCCTATCAGCGTGACAGCAGAATAGGAGTCCAAGGAGAACGGTACCACTGCGAGCAGCAGAGCCTCCGGCCAGGTCTAGACACAGGAGCTAGATGCCAACTTCTGGGGACCTCAGATCTCCGTCTGCCTGGGGAGACCCAGTGAGGGCCACACCAGACACACTGTCCTGTAGACGACTGCCGCTTCCTGCCCCCAGCTTCCTCAGACAGGTGTCCCCACTGCAGAAGAAGGCAACGTGGGAACATGGCAGTGTGAGGTCCAGTGACACAGTCCAGCCTCAGACACACCCGTGGTGCTCGGCCGCTTTCCCCAGGCGACGGAGCCATGGGTGGTGGTGGGTGGGGCTTATCCCACTAATTTCTCAGATTTCACCAGCGGGCAGGGGGTGACACCTCATGGAGGGTTCACGGGCAAATGTGGCAGTGGACGCCTCCTGTCCCCTTCTGTAGCGCACTCAGACTCACTTGAGTTCCTCCTAGAACGGAGATAGTGGCTCTATCCGGGATTCCAGGGAGTAACTGCTGACTCTTTCGGCCCCAGCAGCCAACAAGTTTCAGGCATTTTGTTCTGGAAGCAGCACTCGCTTCACTCACAGGTTCTGCTCGGGCCCTCTCACGCCACACTTCCGTGTTGGTCCATTTGAGCGCCCTGCCCCAAGGCTCTAGGATCTGACCAACCGCACCGCGGCTCAGTCACTGCAGAGCCTCTTCTCCTGCCTCCGGGGTCTCCCACCACTCCTGCTAGGTGTGGGCTTCTGCTGAGAACAACAGAACCGTTCTCAGCCGCCCACCATGTGCTGCGGACCTGCACCTGCGGCTGCACGGGGCCCTTGCAGAGGAGGTGCAGAGCCCCCAGGATGTTGCTGAACCCTCGCCCAGGGTACCATGGGTGTTGGAGACAGCACCCCAGGGCAAGCACAGCCATAGCTGTGGAGTATCTGCATCTCCTCTCCTCATACACAGAGGACGTGGTGGAGGTTGGGTGGCCAGAAGCGTGCTGGTGACATGCTAGGCATCCTGGCTGCAGAAAAAGCCTGCACGGGTCCGTCCTTGCTCAGACCTGGCCTTCACTGTCAGGAGGCCAACGTGACCTCTGGCAGGAGTGGCCCCGGCTCTGGTGTACTGCCCACAGGCCGCACTGGAAGACTCAGAATGTCTGTAACATCATGGCTATTAGTTAATGATCTGGACTTTAAAGATACTTATTTATTTATTTTTGTGGAACCAAGGATTGAACTCATAACCTTGCACTTGCCAAGGAAGTGCTTATTCCACTGAGCCATCTCCCCAGTCCAATATCTTTATTTTTTTTTTCTGGTTACAAAAGTAATATATAAAAACTGTACATAAGCATAGAATACAGGAGGCCAAGTACCTGTCTTCCTATCCCAGCTTTTCTGGTTATAAAAAGTTATTATAAAAGTTCCCACTGCACATAAGTGTGTCACACAGAAGGCGAAGGTCCCTGTAACCCTAACACAGAATGAGTGCAGTTGATTCTTCCAGACATTTTGTCAGGAAAGACCGCTGTACTGGCATAAACCAGGCTGGGTTCTTTGCACACGTTATGCAGTAAGCTTCCTGCAGACCTCCTGACCTCCAAGCCTTGCGGAGGTTTTCCATTGGCTGAAGGGTCAGTGCCTGTCTTGGTTTACTTTCTGCTACCACAACTGTGTACCACATGCTAAGTCACCTATAAACAAAAAGGTTTATTCAGCTCTGGTTTCAAAAGCTTGGAAGTCCAAGGCTGGGTGTCCTCATTGGGCAGGTCCTAAGCAGAGCGGGCATCACCGGCCAGCAGATGGGTCTAGCCAGGGCTCTCCTTCTCTTTTTACAACAGACGAACCTCGCAGTCCCCTTGGGTGTGGAACCCACCTCTGTTAGCTTAACCTTCATTAGCTCTTAGGGGAGTTCCCCTTTCCAAATACCAATTCATCCAATCTGGATTAATCTCACAATAGAGATTATATTTCAACATGAGTTTTGGTGGGGACATTCAGACCATAGTAGTACCTATGAATACATGTTTTAAGAAACTCATTCTGCAGATACATTGGTTTACCTCATAACGTCCATGCAATCTCTACTCTTCCATAAGATTTTGTTATGATGATGTTTCAAGGAGCAGCCCTGATTCCCAAGGCATTTCAAATCAGCATTAAAAAGATGGTTTATCCCTTAAATGGTAGCAGGGGCCCACTGCCGCACACCTGGCACGCATGGCCAAGGGCCGGGCTGGCTTCCTGGGCACCACTGCCTCCAGCGGACATTCACCTCCACAGGGGACCCAAGGCCACACAGTGTGTATAAGCAAAAAGCCGCGGTGGTGGACAGCTTAGTGCGGGCTCCACTTCCTGGAGGCCAGCCCGAGATGCAGATAACTCAGCTCCACAGTGCTCTGCCCTCCTGTGCTACTAGAACTGGGTGCAGAGCCTTGGCAAAACTTGGTGCTCAGGGGAGGATGACCTTCTGTGCCCTGGCACAGACTGCTCTGGTCCCACTCCCTGTCACGTCTGCTTTTCAATAGAGCACTCTATTTCTGACCCCCTTGGCTTGCAGTCATCCCAGTATCCAGATCTTTTCCAAGAACACATGGTCATCATGAGCTTTTGTCTTGACTTTTATTTTAGAGAGCTATTTACTTTGCCATGGAAATGGGCATGTGCACGTGGACATAGTCTCGATGATGATGCTGTATCCAGATGTGTCTGAGCCCTAGGCTGACAGGGAAGGCGGGGGGAATTCAGCTGCTGCGTATCTTTCACTTTAGATGTTTTTATTGGAGGACAAAGCAGAATTCCAATCTGAAAAACAGAAGCAGCTGATGGATGAGATTATCCTGCAGCTTCCCTCTTGTTAGTTTTGAAGTTCTCCCTTCTTTGTAAGTGTCTGTACTTGGTTGACCCCCTACATTCAAACCCAAGATGTGTAGAAAAAAAAAACTTAGCCCCTTCCTGTGATCTTCTTTTGGACTCCACTTAAGGATAACATCACTTTGTCCCTGTTACTTCAACTCGACCCCTCTCCTACCTCTCCCTTCTCTATTTCTTCCTCTTGAGGTAGGGAGACAGCTCAGTGGTCTAAGTGCCTACCTGGCAAGTGCAAGAACCCAAGTTCCATCCCACATGCCACGCCTGTAATCCCAGCTCTGGGGAGGCTGAGACAGGAGGATCACTATGAGTCTGAACTGCGTAGTGAGACCCTGTATCAAATAAGTAAATTTTTTTTAAATGGATCCAGGTAAAAATTCTTCAAATTTCATCCCTTTTCAAATGATCCTGAGAGGCACTATTCTGGGTCCTGGCCTCACAAAGAAGCCCCTCACAGCTGTCTGGACAGGAACAGTGTTCCACAGGAGTGCAGTGGAGAGGACCACGCGCACCATGGCTCCGAGACTCCTCAGAGAGGGACCAGTGAGCTGGGCCTGCAGGAGGCCCTCCCCGGGTGGCGCTCACAGAGCGGCTACTATGCAGGTGCCTCTGTCTTCAGCTGGTTTCTGATCCACTCGCCCCACGCCACCAGACTGAGGTCTCCTGCTCTCAAGTCCCTCTACCTGCCTTTAGAATTCTCCCACTACTTTCTCTGCATTTAAGGACGTCTCCACCAGCACCAAACTGAATTCCTGTTCTTCACACATGACTTTTTCAATGACAGCTTAGCTCTTTCTAAATTTCAAAATCATGCTGTTGAATCCTAATGGAAATGTCTTCACTCTTCAGTGGCACAGTCTACCACCCCTCCACCCATTTCTGGTCACTACAATACCTCCATCAGCTGCCTGAGGGTCTTCCCTCCGCAGCGCACACTTTTCTTCCAGTCTTTCGATCGTTCCCTTTTTCCTTCAGCTATGAATTCTTTTGGTGACAGCCATGCCCCCTTCTCATTCCGAATGCTCTTCCCTGAGACACCTGTAAAAGAAAGACAGCCTCTTCCTGGGCCCACCCCGATCCCCACGGTCCTAACTGCAGTGCTCCACTTTCCTGGGTCAGGGGGACCCCGGGGCGGCCCGGCAGCGACAGCAGCATCTGGCTTCCATTTCTCTTAGGTGGCAAGATGCCCTGACTCCTGCCCACATGTTGAGAGTGGGATGGACTCTGCATTTCCTGTGACAGCAGCACACAGCAAGGACAGGGGCTGAGTGCGGTGGGGCCCTTGGGAGAGTTCCAGGCAGGCGTGCAGAGTTCTGGTTGCTGCACACCATGACATGGGAAGTCCAAGAGCTCCTTCTGAGCCATCCCTGCTCGGCCTACAGCCTGGAAAGCAGGTCCTTCTCCTGCTTCACTACAGCCTTCTACAAGTTCCTGCATCCTGGGAATGAGAGAGCAGAAGCCTCAGAACTCACCACCTTGCTTCATTTTCTCCTTGTATAAAATCCCCTTCGCCTTGCCACAGATCACAGGAAGTGTGGGGGAGAGGAAGTCCATGGTGTTCTCTTTGGGCTTTTCTGCAAGGAGAAAACCCGACCTTCCTCCGCCTTTGCTGACTCTTCCTCTTATACACCTTCTTCCCAGGAATTCTGGTAACAATCACAATAAAGAGCAACATAAATGATATAAGAACGGCTCTCTGGTTGGTCTGCCAGGAGTCCTCCATTTCAAGGGTCCAATTTTGTTTGAATAGGAGGTAGGAAGATGAAATGAAGGCAGGCAGCAAGGAGCCAAGGAAAGCCATTACTGGGAAATCGTACTTTTAAGAAAAATAGCAGCTGCAGCACACAAAAGTTACTCAAGCCTCGCTCCCTTTGAGGAAATTTACTCCAAATAAATAAACAGAAATTCCTAAGGGCCTGACATACACAACGGTCCTGTAAAGTGGGCTCCAGGCTTATGCTTTTCAAGTGTCAACAGAGCTTTCCTCTGCAGCCCTGCATCTTATTTATTTGGTACGGGGTCCAAGTCCTTGGGGTTACAGGCATGTGCCACCATGCCCAGTTATGGTGGCCGGCTCAACGTGGAGCCTGCATGACATGGGGTGCTGGGGATCGAAGCTGGGTCCTTGCGCTTGCCAGGCAGGCACTTAGACTACCAAGCTGTCTCCCTGGCCCAGCCCTGCACCCTGAAGGAAGCAGCAACGCTGGTGTGTGGTGTAGCTCCCCTTCAAACACATGTGGATGGTGTGCTACCTCACGTGGCCACCACTGCCACCTGACCCACAGCAGCAGCCTGCGTTCAATGCGCCACCCTAAAGATGCCCATAGGCTCCCACAAGTGGACCCCAGGAGCCAGGGCCAGACCCACCCGAGGGCTTGTGTCTTCTGACCGGCACTCTGAAAATTCTGCCTCATAAACCTCCTCATGCCTCGCACTGATGCAAGGGGAACATTCTCTTCCTGTGGTAAAACCAACAAACCTACAACCTACCCTTAGGCGTGGTGAGATGAGGTCCCCATATCTTCCTTGGAGCCTCCTTGGACCCTGTCCAGTGACAAATAGTAGCCCCCTGTGAGCAAACTGCTGCCGCCACCATGACTTCAAATAACACATTTTAGTTGAGCACAGAGGGCTTCACTTTGCAAGAGAGCTGGCCACCCCCTAATGTCCTCCAGCACCAGGCAGCCGCCTGCTTGCTTATCTCTCAGAGCCGATGGAAACCGCCTGCCCACAGTATCGCTTCTGTCCACGGAGCCAGAGAAGCCTTTGCGGACAATCTTGATCTTAGTGAAACTAAGATCTGTGTAGGTGAGGTGGTAATTGCTGGGGACGGCTCCAGTCTTCGCTGATTGCCGCCACTTTTCTCTTTATTGCTTCCTTGTTCTTTCCTTTATAAGAAAACCTTGGAGCATTCTAGATTATTCTGCCAATTGCTCATGGGGTGACCAGGCATCTGAAAGCCTTTCTGGGTTCAGATTGAGGAGAAGGAGCTGCAAAAGGACTAAAAAAAATACCAGTAATTCTTGTCCCCTTCCCTTCCAACATCTCTGCCTCTCCCGTGAGAGGGAGGGTTGTGTGTGACTCCTGCTGAGTTACAGAGGTGCTGCTCTTGCAGCGGGTCAAGGTGAACACCTGGTCTGGTGTTCTCCCACCTCGCTTGTTGAAAAAGCTGAAGGATAAGGTAAGATAAGCAAGAGCATCACTGGAAAAGAAAAGCAAAGCACTGGGGTGAAGAAGCCATTTGTTACTTTGCAAAGGCCTGAAGCACAGTCAGGCTGAGAGGAGGGATCCCTCGGATGTGAGGGCTCCCCTATAGCCTTAGAGGAGCAGGGGCTGGCAGCACAGCTAGGCATGGAGTGGGGGTGAGGGGGTGCCCTGGGTAGCAACAGCTTCACTTCAACAGTTGGCCAGCTCACCCCACTGCATGGCCAGCACCCCCTGGTTCCAAGACCACAGTGGAGACCCCAGTGCAGGGGGCGAGGGCCGGCCTGAGAGCTAGGCCTAGAGGCTTTATCATCCCAGACCTGCCTCAGGGGCTCCATCAGTGTGCTTTCCTGGGATCCAAGGTAAGTGGGTGACCTGCCATGCACTGGACACCCGAGGGGATAAGCACAGCCAAGGGGACCTGTTATGGTTCTCTGGCTCCATAGAAATGTTTTCACTAATGGCCTATGGTAAAAATGGCTATAAGGGACACAGATGTCCTGCAAGAGGTGGAGGCAGCTTTGGGTTAATAGCACAAGCATCAATGTCTCCAAGTGAAGTGATGATGTCACCAGGGCTGAAATGGGCCTTGAGGCCTGATGACTTCCGGAGCTCCAATGCCACCCCTCAGGGCAGCTTTCTGGCCCGATCCCAGTTCTGCTGAGCTGGCTGAGCCTCGTGGAACCAAGGCAGGCCTGCTGGGACTCTCCTGCAGCAGCCAGTCCCCCTTCCGAGCGACCAGAGCAGCACTGGATTGAGATCACAGTCAGGAAGTGGGAGCAGAAAACAGGCACATTTGAGCGAGAAATCAGGGAAACCATGCCTTTCATAGTAACATCCAAACACAGAGAAATACTTATGAATCAATCTCACAAAGGGAGTAAAAGATTTATACACTGAAAATTATAGTACTCTGAACAGAAGAGATCAAAGAGGATTTCAGAAAAAGATATTCCTTGCTTGTGGATAGGAAGAACCAACACTGTGAATATGGCCATACTCTCAAAATTCCGATACAGGTTCAATGCAATCCAGATTAAAATACCATCAGCATACCTCATAGATCTGGAGAAAACGTTCCTAAAATTCATCTGGAACCAGAAGAGACCTAGAATATCATAAGCAATTCTGGGCAAAAAAAGATAGGCAGAAGGCATCACAATCTCTGACTTAAAATTATACTACAGCAAGATAGCTCAGCGGTCTAGAGCGCCCCCCAGGGACCGCGGTTCGAGCCCCAGCACCACATACCATGCCAGCCCCTCCCCACAGGGCCGGCTGAGCTCACACCCCACCCCCGAGAAAAAAAAAAAAAGAATCCGTGATGTGTAGCGAGACACTGTAATAAATAAAGGAATTTAAAAAAAATTATACTACAAAACTACTGTGATAAAATCAGCATGGTACTGGCAAAAACAAAACAAAACCAGGCCTGAGGACCAATGGAACAGAGTAGAAGCTGCAGACACAGCTACAAACACACTCAGCCACCTTATCCTTGTCAAAGGGGCCAAACATATTAACTGGAAGCAGACAGCCTCTTTAATAAATGGTGCTGGGAAAACTGGCTTTTCACATGCCAAAGGCTAACATTAGACCCACGTTGATCACCATGCACAAAACTGCAGTTAAAATGGATCCAAGATGTAAATATTAAAAAAGAAACACTAAATCTGGTGAAGGGGAAATTAGGTAGGAATCTTAAATAGGGGTAGGTAGAGAGTTCATGAACAAAAGCCTAGTTGTACGAAAAATATTTCAAAGAATCAACAATTTGGATCTTATTATTTTTTTGAAAAGTTTCTGCATGTCAAAAGAAATCACCAACAGAGTAAAAAGAAAACCCACAAATTGTGAAAAAATGATAGTCGACTGTCGCTCAAAGGACTCCTATCTAGAACATACAAAGAATTAAAAAAAAAAAAACCCAGAGTCCCCAAATTCAAAGACCCAATCAAAAAATGGGCATCTGAGATGAATATACATTCACAAATGAAGAGATACAACTGGCAAATAAATATGTGAAAACATGTTCAGCATTACTGGCTGCCTAAGAGAGGCAAATTGAAACAACACTGAGATTCCATCTCACCCCAGAAAGAATGGCTGTCATTAAGAAGTCAACCAACAGTAAGTGCTGGCCAGCCTCTGGTGAAAACGAAGTCCTTCCCCACTGTTGGTGGGAGTGCAGGCTGGCACTATCACTATGGAAACCAGTGCAGAGATTCCTTAAAAACTACAATCGGAGGTCCCATTCAATCCAGGTATTCCCCTCCTGAATATTTTTTTTCTAATACCTGAAAACACCATACCACAGCGATCTACGTGCACCCATTTTTATAGCTGCACAATTTTTCATAGCTAAATCTTAGAAACAGCCCAGATGCCCATCAACTGAAGAATGGATAAAAAGATGAGGTATTTTTACATAATGGAGTATTATTCAGCTATAAGAAAGATAAACTTGAGACTTTCATCGGTAAATGGATGCAACCAGAGAGCATCCTGTAAGAGCAATGAATCAGACCTCATGTGCGAACACTGTGTTGTCTCCCTGGTGGAAAAACCTGAAAGAGTAAATAAAATCTGAACAGTACAATAGAGACTGTGAAAGGGAAAGAAGGGAAGAAGATATATTTCTGTGTATATGCAGCAGGGTAGCCTGGATAATTGCACTGCTGACTTCTGCTAGTCGACTGAAAGGAGCAATTAATGCCTAATTTTTTTCTCCTTTTTAATTATAAATTTTTAAAACCAATTTTGCATTTTGATATCCAGTAATCTAAACAATTAATTTGAAGATAATATGCAATACAACAACCATTGTCAAATTTCTATTATTTTGTTTAGTCAAATTATGTATTGTTTGTTATATTTTTAGGAGTGGAAGTATTTTTTTGTTGTTGTTGTTTTTGGCGGAACCGGGTATTGAACACAGGCCCTAGTGCTTGCCAGGGAAGCACTTATTCCACTGAGCCATGTCTTCAGCCCCTGTTTGTTATATTTTTAAATACCAGTTTGTGTTTTTTTAAAACCGAAAAGCAAACAAGAAGCAAGCAAGTAAGCAATGAAAGAGCAGCACTCCCGGAAATGAAGAGTGTAATGGAGGAAATCAAGGCACAGCCCACAGAGCCACGGAGTCCTAACGGGTGAGCGCTAAACACAAATCCTCATCAGTGAGCTGCAGATGGTCTCCTGGGATTTGTGAGGAAAAAGGCACCAGGTGAAGGTTATGGGTGGAAACACAAGAGGTCTAGGGAAAGATCTGGAGCTCCGTGATGCAAGGAGGGGGCAGGGGTGAGAGCGGATAGGGGTGGGAGGGGCAGGAGGAGGAGCCTCGAGCGAGCAGTGCAGCGGTACCCCTCCCCCTCTCAATGGTGTGTGCAAACAGAAGCAATGATCGTCCTTATTTCATAGAAGGGGATGTGGTTCTCATAAAAGACTCACAGGGCTCTAAACTTTCTGACTTACCTACATTGATGTCAGCTCGTGCAAATTTTCAACCCTTTAACTGAATCTGTAAAATTGGCCCTCACACTAACTGCGAAGATTAGATAACAACACGGAGAGCTAGGCGCTCTGCCAACCGCAAAGTGATGCACCTACTTGGAGGGTGACATCAGGGCCTTGCCTTGTGGTCCTGCAGGCTGTGCACTCACTCACCAAGCAAGGTCAGCAGCACAGCTGCGTGCTGAGAGCAACAATCTTCCAGCAGAGGGCAGCAGAGGTCTTGGTTTCAAGGTATCACGGGAAAGGCAGCTTTTTCCAATTCACACTTGGCACTGTCATGGGCCCTGATACTGAGATTCATTCTTGGGGCAGAAGGATGCCCAGTGACTTTGTTTGCTACTTATGTACAAGATGTGAGGTACCGAGGACCTAGACAGAATGGGACAGGCCTGATTCACCTCCTGACCTCTGCGGCTCTCATGCGGTCAACCTGAGGTACTCAGATAACTGAATTACAGCTGCAGTGAGTGCCAGGGTGAACACACCTAAGGGGAGTCTGTGGGTGTAGAGAAGAGAGGGAGGAGAAGGGGGATTTCTTTCAGTGTGCATGTGAGGGGTGCACAGGAGAGGAGGCTCCGAGTGGGAAGCGGGGGAGGCGTTCAGCAGTCATCATGCTGCAAGGTGAGAGCTCTAGGGTGGACCTTCTGGAAGGAAATCATGGCTTGCACAATGGGGAACCAGCCAGGGAGTGAGGAGACAGAAGGCCAAGGAGGTTACCATGCCAGAGCCTTAGATGTATGTATTTTACATACACACACACACACACACATATGTAGTACAGATCCTAGAAGCAAATAAAGGGATAGATTTAAAAATATTAGCTACAAAGAGCTTTTAAAAGAAAAAGTATGAGGCACGGAGCAGCGGTTATCAGTGTTGGGTGGTTTTGCTCCAGGGGACCAGTGACAATGCTTGGGACTCTTGGGAGGCATGTGTCAACGGACCCAGTGGCCAGAGGTGTTCAGGATACCCCATGATACCCACGAAGGGCCTGCAGTGAATTATTTGCCCCCAAATGACCACAATGCCAGTGTTGGACCTTCATGACCAACAGCTTCTCAAGCAAGTTAGAAGATAAAAACAAGCCTGGTATGGTGGCACTGCTGAGAATCCCAGCTACCTGGGAAGCTCAGACAGGAAGGCGGCAAGCTTGAGCCCAGCGTGGGCAACTTAACAAGACCCTGTTTCAAAATAATACACTTTTAAAAAAAAGTTTGGGCTATGGCTCGAAGTGAAGACCCCTGAGTTCAATGTCTAGTACCACAAAAAAAAAAAAGAAAAACAAGCAAACAAAAAAGACAAACACAAGATAGAAAAGGTACAATTGGCATTTTTCCACAAATGATCTAAAAAAAATGAACAGTTCTTAATAATAAAAATTGTGTAATTTATAAAGATTACCTTCAAAAGAAAAATTTAAAGGACAAATTTATTTACAAAACAGGTATGTTAGTAAAAAGAGGCTGGATAGTGGTACAGTGAGTCATGACCATCAGAAGTCCTAGCGCTGTATTATTATAGGAGTCAGGAAGCTACAATCCAGGGGACCAAATTGCCCTGCGGCTCATAGTCTTACTGGGATCCAGCCAGGGCTAGTTGTCTATTCCTCTCAGGCTGCCGATACTCTAGAAAGGCACCGTTGAGTGGCTGTGACAGAGGCTGTATGGCCAACATCTCCCAAACTACTGACTGGGTGGCCCACTTGGGAAGGCGTTTGCCAAGTGCTGGTTTGGACAGAAAAGTTTACATTTCCTTCCTGTTACCCATCACCATGCATTAGGTGAGGCTCGGCCCTACCTCGTGGACGTTCATGGTTCTTGGGCACAGAGCCGATCATGGGACAGAGGAAGATGACCGACAACCTGTGGTCTGAAAGCTGGGGCCGGAAGTGACGCTCTCCCTTGACTTACGTCACTTCCTGAAGCTGGAGCCATGAGACCCTGATGTGCACAGTGAGACAACTACCACACAGGCCTAACCTGAGGCAATGCACAAAGAAACTTAAACATCCTTCATGAATTGTTGAATCTACCAATGATCTCACTCTATCAGCTAATCAGAACTGCCAGGCCGTTCTGTCTCACCTTGGTACCTCCTGCTTGTGAATCACATAAAAGCTCCAAGCCACCGAGGTCTGGGCCTGATGTTCTGGGAATGTTCCCGAGCAACGTAAATAAATCTGCCTCCAAGCCCTGGGAGTCCTTTCAGAGTTTCTACTTGCTATAGCATCTTAAAAGCATGGATCTTTTCCTGGCTTGGATTTTTAGCCTAAAAGGACACATCAAACATATTACCAAACCTATCACCCAAATCCTAAGAGAAGTCAGATAGTTTCTTTCCTATACTTACGCTTTCTCTGAGGAGAGATTCCTCTGGAGAGTTTATTTCCCTTATGCGTAGGGTCTGTGAAGCAGTGAGAACGGAAGCTATTTTTCAATAAGTCTTACATTTTGTGATCACACTGATTTCAAACAATAGAGGGTGGACAGGTTTGACACTATGATTTCTGTCCCTTCTTGTTATTGCAGATCCCTGGGGACCAGGATGCCTATCCAGGGCCAGCCTCTCACTGTCCGCTGGATCTTGGAAAAATGCACTCCTCCTTTCCCTGCCCAACTCTCTCCTTGGCAAAACTGGAATAAGTCTTTCAACCTCCCCCAAGGGCAGCTTGAGAATGAAATGCAACTGCTTATAAGCTGAAGTATTATTCCATCAATCAGTGGAATGGAGGGGCGGAACTATTAAAATAGGAATTTTAGGTGGTAAAATTCAACTTATTTTTCCTGACACTAATTAGATGCTTGGGAGTCAAGCTTGTCAGGCTAGAGGCCTGTGAGGCTGCGAGACAATAACCACATCACTAGCAAAGACAAAAGCCACCATTTCCCCCTCCTCGCTCCAAGTCCCTCCAGAAACTGGGGACAACCATGACCAGTGAGGAGGGGTGGGTTAGCATGCAGCCCTTTGACAACGCACACCCACAACAGCGCCAGTTGTTGGTGCTCGGGCACTGCATTGTATTTGTGTTTATAACAAGCTTTCGTTTTCTCAATCTCCCCAGAAAGGTCACAGGAGAAATATAGAGACTGGAATCCTAGGGAAAACTTGATCTGTGGCTACTTCCAGCATATTCTATATTCAGAGCATGGGTTCTCAGTAGCAGTGATATTGTCCCCAAGAGTGCAAAAAACTGCTCTGGATGGAGTGTGAAAAATCTTAGGAGAATCACATATATGCACACACACAGAGAATCCGTAGACGGATGTACTATACATTAGGATTTTAAAGTAGCACAGGGAAGCTTGAGGTTATGAAAAAAGTTATCTAACCCCCCCCCCCCCATTAGGGTAGGGCTGATAAAATCAGAAAGTTGAGAAACTAGCCTTATTGTATGGCAGCCCTGATTTTGGGACCCGATGCTTGCACCTGGGACCTGGAACCCCTAACCTTTACAATGCACGATCCTTGGTGGTGCACCACGCTTCTCCTGAGGCTGCTTTCCTTTTTTTGTTTCTGCAAAAAAAAAGAGCCAGTTCTTTAGGATGGACGCTCCCCGGAGTTGCCTGAAGACCCTGTGCACTCTGGAGCTGAGGCTGTAGGCTCCAGGCCTGCCCTCCTGAGAGCACATCTACCAGGAAGCTTGGGGCTGCTCCAGGGGCACTCAGGGGCGAGCAGAGTAGGGGTCAGCAGTGGCTATTCCACCAACACAGGTGCCCCGCCCCAGGGTCCAGTGCAGCGAAGGCCCTGGGCCTGGGCTGCAGACTCTCAGGAGAAGCCTGTGAGCCCCCTGGGGTGGGGGAGGCCCCTGCAGCCCTTCAGGAGATCTGTCAGGCGTCGGAGCAGCGTTCATAAATGCATTTCCTTGCCCCTTTCACTATTCAAGCCTTTGCACAGATTGAGCAAGCAGCCTGAGCTGGCAGTGCTTCAGCACGAGTCAAAGCAGCATCTCCACTTCAGCAGGAACTGGGCACTGCCACTTGCTGGCCAAGAAAGTCCAAATTCACTTAAGAACATTCTCGGTGGCTCAGGAAGAATGATTAATGCTTTAGGGTCCCCACTCCTGAGCATTCATCTTCCTAATATGCTATGGGAAAAAGTAGGAAGTGAACATAAAGTGTTTCTACTGCACCCCGACATCCGCATGGCGGGCTCGCTCTTCAACAGACTCACATTTTCCCAGTACCAGTGCTACTACAAATTCTTGTGTAAGTAGAAATCCATTCACCATTCTAGTTGGTATGAAAATTTCATTGACTGGATTTATAACCCAAGACCTAGTCTATCCTTTCAATTTCACACCTCTGTAAAGCTGAATTTTTTTTTCATGTGTTTTAAACAAAACACTGTATCACAACCAATCTGAACACAGAAGCAACCATAAGATTACCTAGTTGCCTTTTATGAGACTAGACATTACCGAGATTGAAAAAATACAAAATGATATCACTTTCACTTTTTAAAGTATATTTATCTTTCATAAAATATTTGTGCTAATGGGTAATTTATTGTAGTTGCTTGTAAAAAATTTAATATTTAAAACATTAGCTTTCATTTTTAATAAGGTACAGACAGAAGTTCTTTGGGAGTGCTCAGCAATTTTTAATGATATAAAGGGCATCAGGAAACTGAAAAACCTGAGAGCTGCTGTTTCAGGTCACCTCTGGGATGGGCTGTCCGTGATAGCCCAGCTCCTCCAGCCAAAACTCAACTGTCATCAATCCTGACCCTCTGATGTCCCTCCCATCGCACCCCATACTCCTCTATATTTCCTGCTCTTCTACCAGTGACGTCACATGCCTGCCTACCCCGCTGTGGCTCCAGAGACCCTCCCCACCCAGCTGAGCCCTTTGCAGGCAGATTCCACAGCCAGCCTTACCCTGGGATCTGGACGTCGGGACACACTTTGCCCTCGTGTTGTAGACCCTTGAGACCACCTTGGAGTTGCGGGCTTGCTTGTCCTTCCTCTGATCCACAGCTTGGAGCTTCTCCTGGACTCCCTGCCCAGGTGGGGTTGCCCCTGGACCAAGCAGTGACTTGTGAATAGTTAAGTTGTGGTGCCCCGGGAGCCTCTTTTCCCGTTCATTAGCAACTTCCCTTCCCGGGCCCAGCCCTCCCTCTTTCAGGTCCCGTACTCTACACCTCATTTCATTTTATTTCACTATTTCAGTTTTTCTTGTGTGAGCCTTTCTTTCTCCCCCCAAATCGCCATCGGCTCTTACTCCAGGCAGCAGACACACTTAGAGGACTCAGCGCAGTGGGGCTTATTTCCTGCTTCCTGTTTGTGTGACCCCGCTGCAGGTGGCAGCCCCATCTGAGTAGATGCCTGCACATGGCTTCAGGTGGAAAGGAAGAGCGTCATAAATGCCCCTTCTGGCTCCCTCAGGGGCTATGTGTGACAGGAAAAGATTCAAAGGCTCCTATGTAGGCCCTCCAGGGGGTACAGTGCAAGGAATGAAAGAATTGGGGGACAAAGCCCTGCCCTGATGGTGGCTACCCTGAGGGTCTGTGGAAGGTGCAGCTGGGACTAAGGAACTGCAATGCCAGAGGCCCCAGGGGTGAGTCTATTTTATTGCAGAAAGAGAGAACACAGCTTCCACTGGCTGTGGCTTCAGGAAGGGCTGACCACTGGCTAGAAGCATAAGAATGTCTGTCTGGAGGTCAGCAGGGACCTATCCAGGCACAACCACACCTCCTCCCAGCACGGGGACAGGGGATCACCTGCTGAGGCGGCCTCTGGAGGAAGTGGGTGTGGCCTAGCAGGAAAGGCGGGGCCCAGGCCTGGCAAACATGGAAGGCACTGAGAATCTATCCAGAAGAAATTGGGTAATCTGAAAGGGTTTAAAATTTGCCTTTGCTCCGGGCGTGGTGGCGCATGCCTGTAATCCCAGCACTCGGGAGGCTGAGACAGGAGTTTTGTTGTGAATTCGAGACCAGCCTGAGCTACAAAGTGAGCTTAAGGCCAGCCTTAACTGCATAGTAAGACCCTGTCTCAAAAAGACAAAAAAAAAAAAAGAGAAAACTTGCCTTTGCTTGACAAGTTTTTTTTTTTTTCTCCATAAGGAAAGGAAGACTTCCAAAAAAATAAAAACTCAGATCTCTTAGAGGAAAATAGAGTACTGCTTTGCTTTTTTATAACATAGAATATGGACATATTTTCAACTTGCCTCCCCTCTTTAAATTTTATAACATCTTTTTTTTTTTTTTTTTTTTTTTTTTTTTTTTTTTTTTTTTTTTTTTTTTTTTTTTTTTTTTGCGGAGCCAGCCATTGAGCTCAGGCCCTTGCACTTGCCAGGGAATCGCTTATTCTACTGAGCCATCTCCCTGGCCCCTATAACACCTTTTAAGGTGTTTTAGTATTTTTAACAAGGACACTTAATTAAACATAAAAAAACATGACTCTCAATAGCCCTGTTAGATGGAGGCAAAGAGAATGAGGAGTTTTTGTTAAATGATTTCTTTGCACGTTTGAGCCCTTCTGGCCTGACCATCCAATCCAAAGTGGCTCCTACCCAACTTCCAGGTCATCACTGTGACAACACCGACACATGGAGATTAGAATAACTGTCTAGCAGAAAAGTATATTATTTATTTTTTGGCTTTTCGAGACAGGGTCTCACTATGCAGCTCAGGCTGGCCTTGAGCTCACTTTGTAGCTCAGGCTGGTCTAGAACTCACAACAATCCTCCTGTCTCAGCCTCCCGAGTGCTGGGATTACAGGCCTGCACCACCATGCCTGGCTCTAGCAGAAAAGTATAAACACAAGGTATAAAAAGTAAAGCCTTATTAATATACTGAGCTGTAAAAGGGTCAAGTCAACAACTCTGACATTGCAGTTCCACAGACAACCCACTTCTATTATGGAGTATTGGACTATATTGGATTATTTTGCTGAATTCACGCACCTACAATATTTGAATGGCAATGGAAAAACCATCTCTGACAAAACTAAACAAAAAAGGGGGATATAAATAAAGGCCTATTTTGTAGTAAAAAAAAAAAATATATATATATATATACAAAATAGTATAGACATACAGCTACTTTTTCTTAAGTTCAATAAGAAGAAAGATTTATACTAACAGTGTTTAGACAACATATCATGTCTGCATCTTGTCCTCTGAATAACTACTATGGAGACAACAATATACAATGTATTAAATATTGTAAATGTTCTACTAACCTGTTTTAAAACTGTCTCATTACTATTTCTTTCTCAATAAAATTAATAATTAAAAAACCAAAGAGCTACTATTTAAATTAAAAAAAAATAGAATGCCAACGGGAAATTTTCAAATCAAGATGAGCAGTAAGCAGCTGGCCCATGCTCGTCGGAGACGAGTCCGAGGTGGAAATGCAGACGTGGGAGCCAACAGTGCAGAGCGGGTAAACGGAGCCAGGAGCGCGGCTCACACGGCTCCGGGAGCGTGGTCTGAGCACCGTGAGCTGCGCAGCCCGCCAGGAGGGTGAGCACGCAACCCGAGAAGACAGCATCGTCTGTTTCCCTGCTCGGAAAGGCCTCTTACTTCTGGTAGAAAGGCCCAGAACTAAATTATTGTGACCTCCCAAGGGCGCCAAACCCACGATGTGCACAGCGGCATCACAGCTGGGGCAGTCGGGAGAGAGGCGCGGCCAGCCTCCGGCTGCCCCGTTGCACTGCCCTCCCTCTCTGCTACTTCGTCCTGCGCTATCTCCCCGCTCATTCAGCACTCAGCACACTCCGAAGGGCGGCGTCCGTCTCCACCAGGAGCGTCCCACTGCGCCCTGTGGGTTGGACACGCGTGGCTCGCCTGCGCTGCAGTGAGCGAAGAGGAATCGTCTAGGTTGCATGTAAAACGTTTGCCACTAAGAGCTGCTAAGTTTTCCCGCTGACACCTTGTGACTCCTGGAGCTCACTGTGGTGTCTCTTGGCTTACTGGCGGCCGCCCCGTCTGCTGCTGGACTCTTCTTTCAGGATTGTTGGCAGCAGAACTAGGTCCTTGTCGCCCTTCTCTCATGGACCTGCACACCTTCATTTATTGATGATTCCCATGTTTTTTTGCTTAGGACCAAATTTTTCATTGAGTGCCACACTAATGCACGGTGGGGAAATGAACTTTTCCTGATTACCCAGGACTCCTGTATAAGTCCTCAGCCTTCTGTATAAAATATAGAAATGTGTATCTTATAAAGAAGGTTCACTTCACTTCTAGACACATCTTACTCTTCATATACCATGAGAATTGGAATTGTAGTATTCGTCTGCTTAATTGCCCTGACTCAAAAGAATAAAACTTTCCTTCTCTCTAGAGAGGTGCAAATGGTTATCCCTGGACTAGATTCTGAGATAAAGTCACAAAACAGCAGGAAAAAAAACAAAACAAAACTGGAGCAATTTCCTTGTATAAATTTATAAGTCAAAAGGAATGAAGTCCAGAATTTGGAGATACCTTTAGGTTTAAAAGACAAAGACAACTGGGGATTCTTTATCTTTGGAAATTCTAAAAGGTTAGGGTGAGGATCAAGGATCCTTTCTTCCTTATCTCAAAGTGGTAAAGTTTTAAAAGTCATCTTTTAATAGAGCAAGAGAAGACTGGGTGTGGTGGCATGTGCCCATAATCCCAGCTCTTGGGAGGTTGTAAACAGGCAGATCACTACAAGTCCAATCTAATAGTGAGACTCTGAACAAGTCCAATCTAATAGTGAGACTGAACACCTTGTAGACCCTTCCATAAGAAATACAAAAAAAAAAAAAAAAAAATTGAAGAGACTCTAGTATATAAACAAAATCCATGGCTTGCCAACACCTCCCTGGGAAACACAGAAGTGAGATCTCAAATTAAGCCCCATCACTTAAAGCTCAGATCTCTGACTTCTCACTGCATTTGGAATAAAATCCTCCCCCTCCCCACCTCTGCTCCTTCACTACCCAGCCCAGCATGGTGCTCTCCGCCTCCAGCTGGCTCATGCGTGCTCACTGTACCTCTTGGGAGACATTTTTTCCTGTTTCTCCTTTTTGGAGTTGACCAGATATACCTCCTCCTTTTCTTTCCTGGAGAAAAGAAAAAGAAATAATTTTTCTTAGTTGCCAACGGACGTGCCAGTCTCACTGGTCACCAGCATTTAGCTTTCCCTCTTCGTTTTCGGGCCACAGTGTGCAGGAAGTCGTCAGTGACCTTTGGTGGAGCTGCTTCACGGAGTAAGGGGAAGGTGTCTCTTCCGTCCTCTACAGTGGCAGGTGGGGACAGAAGGGAGGGGTGTGTGTGTGTGTGTGTGTGTGTGAGAGAGAGAGAGAGAGAGAGAGAGAGAGAGAGAGACAGACAGACAGACAGAAGCACGACAGAGGCAGGTGCAGGTAAGGCTTGTAGCACTGCTATCAGTATACCAGACAATTATCCTCTATCTCTTAATATAAAGCACATAAATTTAAACAATTATTACAATAAAAGGCACAATACCATGAATCCCTCCCATGGTCCCATCTCTTGAGCAACAAACAGATTTACAAGTAGAGTTTAAGGTTTCAAAGGGTCATTGCAAAAAGTGGATCAGCACACAGCGTGACAATCATTTTCGCACTTTTCGCACCCCTCAGGGGACTCAGCAGGACACTGTCCGCTGTGTGACCCCGGCAGTGCCCACTTTTCAGATGTGGCGTGCAGAAAGCAGGTAAGCAGTTTCCTTCAAGACCTGCCAGTTTCAGGAAAAGACAGAGAAGGAAGGGAGGTTGTAAGAAAATGCCCCCCTCCACCACCAGTGTACTTCGGTATCTTAGCCTCCCAGGTGACAGTTTCTACTCCAGTTCCAGTTGCTTCTGCCTCTTACAAACAGCTGGTCACTGTGATGCACAGCTAATCACTACAAAGCACGCTGTACAAAGTGATCCCCAACGGACAAGCCACTCTGCCTCCGTGTGTCCTACCTGCTTATCTCATGTAAGCCCTAGACCGCCGGAGATCAGGGCCTGATATTCTGGAAACAATTCCAGTCAGTACCCACAGATATGAAATAAATCCAACCCCAAATCCTGGGTGTCGTTTCAATGTTTCTGCTTAGTGTTGCAAGGTTAAGAGGATGGCATGAGGTCAGTGGTCTGAGAATCCAAGGTGGTAAGAAAGGGGGTGAAGAAAGGTGGAGGAAGGCTTGGAAGAGGGAAAGGCCAGAGGAATGGTGATCCTGGTGAGCGAGCAGACGGCTGCAGAGAGAATAAGCCATGAGGAAGAAAACAGAGAGGTGTATTTAATTCTTTGAAAAAGATTATGCTGAGATCTGAAGTTAAATGATAGCTGCAGAGGGAACAGTCTTCAAGGATAATTACAAAAAAGGAATCTCTAGTTATTGGGAAACTGAGCTTGCTTTGCAGGATGGTAATTCCTATAGGTTACCTTTGGGCACAAGAAGCCAAGGATTTGTGGAGGAAAAAGTCGCTGGAAATCAGCAAATGGGATGTGTGTTGTCTGTATGTACCTGAAGGCACCCGGATTTCGGCAGGGCCCAAGCATACAGGCAAACCACCCCCGGGGTCTGCCAGGGAGCGATGGGGAAGCCAAAGGGGGGCGGTGTGAAGGGAAGGAGAGCTTTAACCGAACAGTTGGGTAGCAGAGGATGGAGAATCAAGGCACTGGATGGGCTAGCGGGTAGCAGGGGCGCATGCCCTGCCTGCTCCCACCACGGGTTGAGTGATGGGTGGCCGTGAACATCTGGCCACGTCTTATGAGGCAGTGGGACTTTCTGGAGGAAGCAGCTTTCAGCTAATGGTAGAAAGCAACTGACATTCTAAGAAGTGGTGGGTGTCAGATCTCGATGATTTCAGAGCAGGCAGAAGAATGCCTTCTTGCTTCTTTTAATTTTCACAGAGGTCTTCAAGGAGGCTGCAATGAATGTGAATTGCAGTAATACACTGGCCTGGCCATCACGAGGACATTCACCCACTGGGTGCTCGTCACAACATGTGACCAGAACAACAGAAAGCAGCTCTGAATCCCCCCTGCTGACATCTCCAGGGGTAAAGAAATCCTTACCTTTCTTTTTTTGAGATGTATTGGGTGCTTCTTGGGGCTCTGCTGGGTCACTGGGTTCTAAAGAAGCATCTGCTATCACTGATAAGGAAATATGAGGTGTGATTGAAAACAATGCTGAAGGTTTAAATTTTAAGAGTTACAGTAAAAGGCACCATTCATCACCATGCATCCCTCTCAAGCCTCCCCCCACTTGGAGCACTCTCATAGCGTGGCTGCCACTTGCTGAAGCAGTTCTGGAAGTCTGCTTTAGGCAGTGTCTTCTGAGGTACGGTCAAAAACGACACTGAATGCTGTTGCCTAGTGCCACTCAAGGGAAAGGCAGGCCCCTAAAGCATTCTGGGGTGGCCTCCTCCACCTTATTAATCAGATAAGATAAATTAATCAGTTTGGTGCCAGCCATGTGATCTCTGGCTCTTCCTCAAAGTGACCATGAAAAGTAAACATTTTGAATCGATTCAGGGTTCTGTATTCATTACTCTTCTCCCATTGCTGGGGCAAATACCCAACCCTCAAAACGAGGGAAGGAAGGTTTTTTTTGTAGAGCCGCAGATTGAACTCAGGCCCCCGCCCGTGCAGGCAAGCGCTTATTCTAATGAGCCATCTCCCCGGCCCCAGGAAGGGTTTATTTAGCTCAGTTACTCGAGGTTTCAAGCACTGGAGGCGAGGCTGGGGCACTGCCATGTCCGGGATGACCCTCTCCACCTCTTCAAGAAAGCACAGGCAGCCGGTGTAATGATCCATGCCTCTCTGGCCCCGCCCCTGTCATCTGGCCCCACCCCTTAATCCCAGTCCTGGTTCTCTGGCCTCGCCCCTCAGGCCACCTTTGCTCCTCCAGCCACATCTGCCCCATAACTGAGGCTTTGGGGGGACAACGAGACACAAACCATAACACAGGACATTGAGGTAGCCACCACAGCATAACTGAAGACACTCCCAAAAGAGGATGCCAGAGCTGCTTCAATGAACTAAGTCTACCCTTCCCTCTGTGCGCTGTCCTTCCCTCTTGGCATTCTCACCACAGTCCCTGTGGCAGGTAGATATTCCTTTTGCAAACATCTGATGGATTAGAGTCCAAGTGCAGCAGGTACTGGGGGCTTCTGACCTTCACAAATGATGGCTTGCTCCAGTCTACCTATTCCAAACTTGCCTCCTTGCCCTCTCCTGGGACTCTGCCTACATTAGGATCTTGGGCCTCCTGCCTGTCTATGCTCCTGAGTGCTGGGTGAGCAACTGGAATTGGGCCAAGAAGGAGGTGGAAAGCAGGGAAAAGAATCCCACTCCAAGAAGATCCAAAGGGCTTCGCCTCCTGGTAGACAAGAAAGCAAAGCCAAGCTTCAGTCATGCAAATCAAGAGCATAGGAGGGCTCTTGAGAGGCTTCTTTATTGGGACATCGGGTCATGGGGCAGGGGGACACTGAGCAGAGGAAGAAAAAGAATCACAGAATCAAGGAACAGAAAGTGGAGACCCAAGTGGGGAAGAAGAGAACACAGAATTCCAACTGGTAAAATGACAGGTGGGCAACTGTAGGCCCAGGCCTGGGCAGAAGAGACTGGGAAAGTGAGAAATTCTTTACTCTTACTCTTACTAATTTAATGCAGCATCTGTTTTTTCTTCTGAAATGTAGAAGATGGAATCTTCCATTGCTATCAGCTCCTGGTCATGATAACTTTATTTGGGTGGGCTACGTTAGAGGAATGGTGGAAAGAGACATTATTGATATCAAGTTTCCAAGAGCTCACAACCCACAATACCATTTTCATCAATGCCCAATAATCATCCCTTCTAGACATGATTTGAGGAGGACACTTGACACGGTGTTAGGAGATAACAGGCCTTCAGATATTTAGTAATATTTTTGAATTGTTCATCTAAGATGAATAAGGCCGGGAGCTGAAGGTGTGGCAAGGAGCCGCACAGAGGCGGCTGACAGGGCAGATGTCACTTGTCAATTCACAAGAGAGTTTTGATGGCTGGCTTGTTTGACTTGGTACACTGGTGAGCTGCCCCTTTTGCTTCCTTTCTCTGTCCCACCCAGTTCTTCACGGGGAGGTTCCTACCACAACCTCTCGGGTGGCAGGTGCAGATTCTCCTTTCCTAACCACCTTGAGTCCCATCCATGCTACCTTGCACTATGCCAGGGGGAAGGCCGCATGTCTCTTGTGACTCTTCTTCCTTGTTTGTTTTAGATATGGCGTTGTCACTGGCCACTAAAGGAGAAAGAGAAATCATGACAGGTTGCAGGACCTGGGTTTCAGGGAGCAGAGTGAATGGTCAAAATGCTAACTGCAAGTGGAGCACTCTGGCCTGAGGACGGAGGGCTGGGGTGGCCCATGAATGAGAAGCAGGCTGGGCTTCCATGAGTGCTCAAGATCCTTCTTAGAAAGCGCTATACATGGGGAAGTGGGGGCAGCAAAGGGCCAGGTCAGGGATGTAGGTAGGACCTTCTTACTGGGGACACGTGGGCGCTGGACAGGCTCTGCTTCTCACCTGGAGTACTTCCTTCTCCCAGAATGCATCTAGGAAGTGGCCCAGCAGGGGCGGGAGGGCTGGGTGGTCTGTCCAGGCTCTCACTGATTTGCTGCAAGGACGCTCGGGCCTCGCAGACTGCGGGTGCACAGGACACACGACCTGGTGGAGGCGGCTGCGGGGGGTGCAGCTGCAGCAGGGTCTGCAGGGGGCTCCCTTCCGCTGGCTCAGCAAGAACTTTGAGTGGGATCGGCGTGGTTCTGCTCCACTCTCCATAGCAGGTGCCGACTAGGGTGAGTGAAGGGGCACACATCAGTACCTTGTAGACCCCAAATGAGCTGGGGTTTCTTAATACAGAGCCTCCAACCATGCTGGGGACATGCAGTTCCCATTGTTCCCATAGCGCCCATTCCCCCTCATCAGTGTCCTCGGCTCCTGTGTACTTTCCTTACTCCTTTGGAGCTCACTCACCTCCGCAGTGATGTGCTGCCTCAGCAGATGCCCAGGAGCCTGCAGCCCGCAGCTGTGGAGTGGAGCCTCCAAGACTGGGGCCCCGAGCAACCCTTCACTCTTTACAAGGTATAGCTCAGGCATTTTGTTATAGTGACAGAAAGCTGGCTGACCAGCCCTTCTTTCCTAGTGGACTTCTTATTCCATTTATTTTTTCTCCTATTTTTCCTTTCTGTGTCTATGTCCAGTATTCGTTGTCTTCCTTTTTACTGTCTTTCTTTCCTCCTCTAGCCTTCCTGCCTTCCTGCTGGCTTTGTTTCGAAGAGTATCTGCAACCTCGGGCCCAAGTATTGGCAGAACCAAAGAGGACTCTGAGTTCTTCCTCTGTGTAGACAAATAGCCTGGAGAAAGTCACCTCCATAGTTTAATTTCTTTACCTGTCCAATACAGCTAGTAATGACTTCACACCATTATCTTAAAACTCACATGAGATAATCATATAAAATGGTGGGATAATGTATTAAAAATTACAAACAAGAAGGTATGCATTGCTTTCTACTCCTGTCTCTCTTCTCTTCTCAGTCTCCTTGTCTTCCTACCAGAGCTGGTCTTTGTAACTTTGCATTTCTGTCATTGCACACATCACCTGGTTTGTCCAGTACGTTAAATGTTACACGTGCCTTCAATTTCACAGAGCAGCTAACACAGAAATGTCTGTATCTTCTAGAAATCCCTCTCAGAGTATGAGAGTAAGAGTTAGCAAGGGCTGCCCCGCCAGCTCGGCCCATGAGTGGGTGTGCTCTGGATCTTTTCAGAGGGAAAGCGGGATTGAAATGCACAACCCAAGCTGGAGACAAACTCAGATGTTTAGCACAGCAACTTATCCTATATGCAAAAGGCATTTGAGCAATCACATTACCATTTATGAAGCTTTTGAGAATCGTCCTCAGATTAGGGTATTCGCATAGGCTAATTTGGCTGAACAGCGTCACCAGAAGCGACATGTTAAAAGTCTTCTCCAGTTTGGTGAGAATGTTGTGCACCACTCTACATGTAGGAACTAAGTTTCTACAGGCTTCCAGAGACTCCTTTAGAAAAAAGAGGAGGAAAGGATCAGCAGGAATGGTTATAGAACTTGTGGAGAGTTATGATACACTTGTGTTTTCTGAGTCCTAAGAAAGCTAGTTAACTCTCTTCAAGGAGAAATTTAATGTAAAATATAGTCAAGTCCTCTAAGGCAGAGAGACCACAGTCTACATGTTTACTTCACATGTTTGCTGTCCACCCACAGGAATAAATCACTCAGCCTCCCTGAACATAAGTCTGCTTTGTGAATCTTCCTTTTTGGTAGAGAGAAGAGAGAAATTTTAAGGAACCAAAGTAGAATGAAAAGATGCTGCTGGGTCCTGCTCTTCAGGCTCTGGCAGGAGCTCCAGCAGGGGCCCTAGGAGCACTCACACGTGGCAATTCTGTGTGCTTGCTGGCTTCTGTGTGCTGGCTCCTGCCCCACCTGAATGGTTCCAACCAAAGAGAGATTATTGCGTGAAGGGCAGGGCCGGTGATCGGGATGGGACTGCCCATTTGGAGGGGCATTTTCAGGAAGAAATGATGGACACTGAATAATAAACAGAAGTGAACTAAACACTGAGTTACAACTGCGAGTAGTATCATCAAAGGAAAGCACAGACAGCTGAGAGAAAGAGAGGAGGAAGGAGAGAGGGGAGAGAGGAAGGGAGAGAGGACAGGAGAGGAGAAGGGAGAAGGGACAGGGGTGAGGGGAGAGGAAAGAGTGAGTTTTATTGGGAAGAATGGGTCAAGGAGACCCCTGTGAGGAGAACCATGCAGACTGTAATCTGAAGGAGTCAGACGAAGAGTGGAAGAATGTTCTACCACTGTTGCCATTTTCCTGGCCCTGGGGCTCAAAAATACTTTTAAAAAAACCAATGTACAACAATATGAAACTTCTCTCAAAATTATATGCAAAGAGCACCATTTTGTCCAAATTGCTGTACTGTACCTCGCAAGGTACCTGCCTGCCTCACATCTGGAGGAACTGTGAGCAATAAGCGCTCAGAGAAAGTAGGGAGACGCCTGCAGGAGCTGAAGGCCACCTCTTCCCCACAAGACAAGATACACCCATCTCTCCACCCAGAACTGTGACTCTGAGTTCTGTGCAGAAGGGTCTTTGCAGATGTCACTGGTTTAATGATCTTGTGAGGAGATCATTGTGGGTTAGGGTGGGGCCTCCATGCAGGTGACCTTATGAGAGAAGAAAAATGGAAAGGATACATGAGGCCGAAGGAGACAGGAGGTGGAAACTGACACTGGGCTGATATAGTCAAGGACCACTGAGTGCTGTCAGCCGTCGGCAGAATGTAAACACTTTTCCAAGCTTCTAGAAGGAACCAACGCTGTCAACACCTTGGTTTTGGTCCTCTGACGTCCAGAACCACGAGACAATACATTACTATTCTGTCAAGCCACCTGCTTTGTGTTCATGTGCCATGGTCACCCCCATGACACCCCAAAACCAACGCAACACCTACAACAGCACTCTCTCACATATCTAAGTGCGGCCCTGCCACCTCCGGAAGCCCTTGCGAGTGGCGGCTTGCAATCTCCACAGCCCGGCCCACTGCAGGGGCCGGGCTGACGTGACTCACCAGGTACATTGTCTCACTGATGAAGGCCTTGTCTCGGAGCAATTCCAAGAAGGGAAATGGCTTGCTTATGGCGTAGGCGATCTCGAGCTTGTGGACTCTGAAGTGCTGGAGAAGCGCCTTTTCCAAGGCTCTGCTCACAGTGAACGTCCTATGGAAAGAGGCAGATTGAGAAACAGAAAAACAGGCAAAGACTGTGGGGGCCTGGGGAACACTCTTGCCACCAGAGGGCACCTCAGACTGGCTTGCTGGTCTCCCTAGCAGTCTGCAAAGCAATCTCTGCCAACAAGACTTATAGGTACAGGAAAGAAGACGATGCCCAGAAACCGGAGTGTCCCAAAAGGGGCAGCTGGCAAACACGAGGTGGCCACAGTGACAGTTGCTATTTACTGAGTGCTTTCTAGGTACCAGACTTGCTCTGAGGGCTTCCCAGGCAGGCACTTACGTGACTGTCACTCAACCTTGCCAAGTGGTTGCTGGGAGCTGCTGAAGCTGGAAGTTGGTCCTATGAGGGAGGCAAGGACGAGGCCTTGCTGCCCAAAGCAGTCAAGCGACCTCAGTCTGGAGAAAACATCCTGCCTGGGCATTGTGGGGTATTAGGTGGTAGGCAGCTTTGGTTCTTGTAACTTTGCAAAGCTATGACTAAAAGCCCCTACAGCTGTCTGGGGTCCTTTACCAGTTAGGCCTGGGCCGCCAACTGGCCTCACTACCAGGTCTCGTCTTTATTTTTTAATCCTCTCGCCATTTGCTCCCAGGGACCACTGGGAGACCAACAAATGCCTACATGTGGCCCTGCAACAGGGACCCCCAGTAAGGAGATTTTGATAGGAAGGTGGACGGTCCCCAGAATTTTGCTGGCAACAGGGAATCAATTGGTGGGGGAACTGATTGGTGAGTCAGTAGTTAGCACTGGAGTGTTTAATTGATAATTATCAGGTGAAAAACATGAGGCATGAGGGCCTACTGACCCTAAAAATTATATAAAAATGGGCTTACAGAAAGGAATAGATTTAAGAAAAACAAATAGGAGAAAGTTACACTGAATTAAAAATGTGGCAAAGCATTTCAAGAACCACAGATGTGTAAAGATGTATGGTAAAAATGCTTTCTTGGTTCCTGTATGTATTGTGTTTTCTAAGACCACCACAAAAGACTTAGCATGGAGTACTATTGTAAAATCAAGTCTCAAACTGGACAAAGAGGGTGGAGTAAAGTATAGCAGATAGAGTTTAAAACCTCAAGCTTTGCTCAGTTAGATAAAAAAGGAAAAAAAAAATTCTTTTAAATTGCAAGCAGTTGGTACCAAAAGGCTGTTCTGCTGGGGGGAGGGGCACAAACTGGGTTAAGGGAGGGCCAAGCTCTGGCTCTGGGTAGACCCAGCTGGGATTTCCCAGCCGCTTGCGTGAGCACAACCCTAGTCCAGCCAAGGGGACTGGTGTGTGACAACTACAGTCCTGTGTGCGTGGCGCTAAGTGGGAGGGTTAGGACTATGGCACGCTGTGGCCTTTGCATTGACTATGTGCACTGCTGGCACTGAAATTTCACCAGGCTCAAGATAGTGTCTATGTTTAAAATCTGGGCAAAAACAGAATGTCCAGCCATAGGGCCAGAGTGACGGCTGGTACCCCAGTGACGGTGCACAGCAGTGGTGGCTGCATGGCCAAGGCCCTTCGACTCCTGGGGAGGGGGGTGTAGATGAGGGAGCCCATTCCTACTAGGACAATCAAGCCACTGCTAGTAGCTCCCCTCGCCCCAGTGGCAGAACCTCAGTACTCAAGGGCTCCAGGTTTTGCTTGGTGTTATCCATGCTGATTTTACAGGAAAATCAAAGTTGTAATTCAACCCACCAAAACTATTGTTTAAACCACACCAGACTCTAGTATTGTTCAATTGGTCATTCACTGATAACAATTTAAAAACTATTTTTAAAAGAATACACTGGATTAAAAAATAAAAATTAATTAAGAGAAAAACATTTCAAAGGCTTTTCAAATGCAAGTGTAGATGTCTCCATGTGGGGCAGCTACAGGGCCCTGGGTTGCTGACCGGCAGGGACGCCAAGGGCCAGTGCATCGGGACTGGAGCCTCTCAGAGAAGCAGAAAAGAGCGTGGTCCTCTCTCGCCAGTACAAGTGACAGAAAAGAGATGCTTTCACATTTTCCTCTTAGGATGATTTATTTTTTGGCAGAACTGGTGATTGAACTCAGGCCCTTGTGCTTGCCAGGGAAGCGCTTATTCCGCTGAGCCATCTCCCCGGCCCTAGGGTGATTAATTTAAAACATTGTTTCCATCCTAAAGATAAAAAGTTTGCCTTTACTTAAAATTTTTTAAAATACATTTCCTAAGATTTTCAATAATAGGGATATTTAAAAAAGATTACCTGAAGTTCTTTTGATTCCTAATAAGGCTGATTGACTGTTTTACAATCCTAAATTTATTTGGTATAGAAAAAACATTGATATTTTACAAATGAATATAGAGGTTTGGAAAACAGTCTGCAAGCAGTGGGGTTTAAACAGTGGCCTGATTTTGACAACCCATTTAATAGTAGCCTAGTGGTGGCCTCCAAAGGGGTACAAATTGTGATAATTTCTTCATATTTAGGTCAACTTATCCAAAAAAGATATATTGTGCCCCAAACTGTTCAGATCAATCCAAAATTATTTTCAGACTTTATTTGGTGGTATTACTTGGTTTTATCCAGATTTTAGGCTAATTTCTCTGGTATTATTAACTGTCATCCTTCAGATAAATTAGTTTTCTTGTTTTCACAAATAAGACATACTAGGTTTAGGGAGGTTATGTGATGCCTTTTTCTTCCAAAATATAGGTACAAGGAGCCAGGCAAATAGCTCAGTGGATTAAAGTGCCTGCAAGCAGGCACAGGTGTCAGGGGTTCAATTCCTGGGCCTGGCGTGCTGGCCCCGCCCCTGAGGCATGCTAAAACAGCGATTGAGACTGGGCATGGTGGTGCACGACTGAAATGTCAGCTCTTGGAGGCTGTAAACAGGAGGATTACATTATAAGTCTGATCTAGTAGTGAGACCCTGAACACCTTGTAGATCCTTTCCTAAAATACAGAAAGAAAAAACAAATAGGATACAGGTTTCTTACTGTGCAGTCAAAATTCCATTACAAAAAATAATGAAGAATCAATCCCTCCAATTTCACTTATCAACATATACTACCAAATTTTGTAAATTTTTATAAAAGATGGACGTATAGTAATAAAACCATAATTCAATCAGCCAAAGGGGAAAAAAAAAAGAAAGAAAGAAAAGAAAATTACCCTGGAGCAGGCTGTACCATGAAGCCAGATCTACAAAGAAGTTAACAGCAATGAGGCTGGATTTGAGCTGGGGCCTATTAAAGGAACTAACAAAATGGAAATCTAAGGACTAAATAGGTGATAGAGTATATAAAGATAACTGAGCTAAAAGTATTCTTTTATTTAAGTATTCTTAAGACAAAACAAAATCCAAAAATATAAAATATGGATATTATAGATAAAAGATTCTATTCTTTCCAAATGTTTCTTATGAGATTTCTGCTAATTGACAAATAACAAAGTCTGACTAGTCTATAATTATAAATTTCTAAAAATTATAATACAGTATAATTTAATTTGGTCAGGAATATATTTAAGTGTACCCTGATTTCGTACAGATGTCTGCATGTTCTGTGTATTTGTTTAGGTGTTTGTACGTCATGCCATGAGTAAGTGCCTTTCTTTTTATTTGAGCTTTGAGATATAGACTTGAACGCATGTTCTTTCTTAAGTTACCAGCTGGTCTAAGTGATATAGAAACTCGTTTACTCTTAAGTCATCAAAAAATTTAAGCTAACTAAACAAGATTTGTTAAGAGTAGGGAAAGACTGTTGGACAAAACTTCCAGTCATTGAATAGAGGGGTGCCCAACCTTTGTTCATTAATAAGGAGGTCCTAGTAATTTCAGTCATCTCTTGGGAGACATCCCAATTTTTTGGCTACTGGACAGAAGATTTTCGAAAAAATTACAATAAGGCTTTCTCATAAAAGATGTTCTTGGTACAAAACTAAAGTAAGAAACAAAGGTTTTCACATGTGTACAGTAATTCATTATTGTTAACCGCATAATGCATTGAATATAGTCATGTACAGCTCTTCCAAAGTATAAAACAAAGATTGCTTATTGCGGTAAAACTTATAGACCTCTGCCTTTAACAGAAAAATGTACAATGTATATCCCATTAGAGAATGACAAATTAGGTAAAAGCTTCTTAGATATGATTGGTGAAAAGGATTATGTTATGTCAAAATGTAAATTTAAGTATGTCACAAGATGTCAGCAGGATGATTATGCTGCAAATTGTATATGGTTTTTATTTCTAAACTTCCATGTAAAAATATGTAACTGTTGTCTTTTAACATTCTATAGAGATTTAAATATTAGAATATCCATGTTTGTTAAAAAATAACAGCTTTGGGGCCAGGGAGATGGCTCAATGGAATAAGTGCTTCCCTGGCAAGCACAGGGGCCTGAGTTCAATTCCTGGTTCCACAAAAAAAAAAGAAAAAATAATAAAAATTAAAAGATAACAGCTTTGTTTTATGCCTAAGGTGTTTGATATTCCAATGGATAGTAATGTTAAGCATCCAGCCTCCATTACAGGCCAATGTTATTAAGCTTCTCCTCTGGATGTTTAACAGTTGAGGTTTAGAAACCAAAAATTTGATAGATGGGCCAAGAGGATAGCAAACATTTTGGCCCCAGCTCTCTAAGGTCAATGAGGACACAAGACATGGAGAACCTCTGTTGTGACATCCTGTAACTCAGCTGAGTCCCTGATTTTCTGATCAAGGGGATTATACGACCACAGAATAAAGTGATTTAATGATGTATAGTGTGCCTAAGGAGTGTCACCTGGAGAGAAAATAATCTCTCAAGCTTTTAAGGAAAGCAGCTTGGTCAAGCAATGGCCATGACTTACCCAGATGGCTGATATGGACAGATCTAAGAGATGCTGTACTTGGTTCCAAGGTAAATCCTGAGGAGACTTAACTGACATTGTTAGATAGCAAAAAGTTAATATTTTATTTGTGCAGGACTCACTTTAATTTGACTTTAACCATCCAGTGGAAAATGTTAACTATGAGATGTAAAAAGTAATGCCAAATAGTATGCTAAGCTGTAAATGTTCAAATCATTAACAACTTCTGACAGCCGCCAGCTGTACTCATAACTCGCTGCTATTATGGACTACTGGACTACATAGGATTAAATTGTTAATATAAGTACCAAAAATCTTCGAACTGGCTTAAGAGTTAAAAGGTCTTCAAATGAGTTCTCCAAATACAGCTTCTCCAACTGCATCATTCACACAACAAAACAAAAAAGGGAGATTTGTGGGGAGCCCCTGAAGCTGGGAATCGATCCCATGTGGGAGGCCAGGGTGAGGCCCCACTGCCTAGAGCAACCAAGCTACTGCAGTGTTGAGAAAAACATCGTGCCTGGACATTGTGGGCTATTGGTCGGGAGGCAACCTTGTGTCTTACAACTTTGCAAAGCTATAAATTAACGCTCCTTCTGTTGTTTGGGGGTACTCTGCCAATCAGGCATGGGCCGCCACCTGACCTCAGCTACTGTCGCTTGTCTTTTTTTTTCTAAATCCCCTTGCCATTTCTTTCGGGGACACCAAGAGACCAACAAATCCCTACAAATGATTATTGTAGTTACATCCATTTAATTTTGTGGGCCTGTGGCACACCGAGAGCCTCAGTAACTCCCATCCTCAGTTATGCATTCTGGAAGTGGGGAGGTGGGAACAAATCCCGACTTTCTGGTTGCAGGCTGATGGTGTAAGCTCATGCTCTGTGGCTGCATAGAAGTGCGGTACCCAGACAGCGGGGCTGCAGCTCAGGCCATCCATTCGCAGGTTTCGCAGGGATGGGAGCATGCCAAACGGGTCAGTGCGAACCTGGTAATATCTAGAAACATTGGTGAAGCATTCACAGCATTTCAACACAAGCAAGCAAAAGGTAAACAAAGCCATGGAAGATGTGAAAAGTGCGATGAGTGAAGGTGACGTCACTGACTCATTTCATGCATTCATTTCCCATCTCAGAACAGGTCTGTGTCTTTTCTCATCCCATGAGACACTTATAAAATTGATCATTTATAGGTCATGAGAAAAGACCAATAAGTTATAGTAGGTACAACATTTACATATGACATTCTTGACAAATTGTTACAAAAAAAAGGGGGTAGTATGAACAAAGGTAAATCTGGAGATCTCTAAAACATAAAGCAGACATGGATTTACTTTAAAAAAAAAAAAAAACACAAAACTTCATTTTGTTTAAATAGAATATTAAACTGTAATTAACACCTATTTCTAGGGATCTAATCCCCTCAGCAGATTGAGCATCTTTGTCTCTGCCTCTTCATTGTCAAATCCTTTACATTTGACAGAAAATACATTATAAAAACAATAATAGAGGGGCTGGGGAGACCGCTTGGAGTACCTGCCTGGCAAGGGCAAGGATCCGAGTTTGATCCCCAGTACTGCATGCCGAGCTGACCCTGGAACCCCAGGCAGCTGTGCCAGCCCTGAAACAAGGCATGAGAGCACATGCCTGTAATTCCAGCGCTGGGGAGGCCGACATAGAAGGATCACTGAGTCCAAACTGCGCAGGGAGACCATATGTTAAACAACAATAATAATAGACCACAGTACCATAAAATAAGCTAGAAGCAGTCTCTAAAGAAGTTCTAGAAGACAGTAAGAGAGAAGTCTGCTGTCCACAGAACACAAATGGGAAGCAGGTGCTGCCAAGACCCCAGCAGGGCAAGGCGGAGTGGAGTCCCGCTCAGCACAGAGGGCCCTGGGCTCCAGTTAGGGCACTCATCATGGGCAGCGTGGCCGACAGGACGGCGCCAGGTGCCCCGGTCTTTGTGTGTCAGGGCTCCTAAAAGACGGCAGCAGGGCTCCGGGAGGTTCAGTCAGCAGCCCAAAGTCTCCGGCAGCGAAGGGGAGCCTGTGCGGCCAGGTCACCCTAGTTCTCACCGTAGGACATGCTGCAGCTCACAGATGCCACATTCAGATTTTATCATGTAAAGGACCCTACAAGTGAGTAAGCATTTGGGCATCAACAAAAGCTCAAGCCCTGCTGGCAATCAGTGGACGCCGCACATGCTTTGAGTATGTATGTGCCACACTCACTGAAACCAGAGGGCAGAGAATCTCAAAACATAGTTGTCTGCCCCAGTGGCCAAGACGGAGGATAACAATGAGCCTGGATATCGTCATGGGTGGAAACCACAGGTCCAAGTGTGCTCGAGACTAACTTAGTAATCAGCATCAAATGCTCTAAGAACTGCTTGCTTGCTTTATTTATTTATTTATTTATTTTTGCTGAACTGGGGATTGAACTCAGGCCCTTGCGCTTGCCAGGGAAGCGCTTTTTCCACTGAGCCATCTCACCGGCCCCCAAAACCTGCTTTTTTACATTTTTTCTTTTAGGACTTAAGTTCAAGGAAATAGTAAAGGATGAGCGCTAAGAGAAGCCAGCGGAAGTGCGTGCCACCCAGGGAGCAGCCGCGGCCCCCGTTTCTCTCCCCCGCTGCTCCCCGGCGCACCGGAGAAGACCGAGCCAGGGCTGCGGGCGGCGCTCGGTGTCCGCCACGGGGCGGCGAGACGGCAGCGGAGGCGCAGGGCGGCGGCGGAGGCGCAGGGCGGCAGCGGCTCCCGCGGCTCCCGCGTCCCACCGGCGCGCTCGGCCTCCCGCAGGACCCGGCTCCGCGCGGCGCCCTCCGCCGCCCCACTGCAGCCTGCGCCGGCCGCGAGCTCACCTGGGCGCCGGCCTCGCCATGGCTCCCGCACTTCCCAGGCTCCCGGCGCTGGGCTGGGGCCTCCCAGAGAGCGGAGAAACGCGCGGGCGGAAGCGCCACAGGTGGGACGCAGCCCGCGTGCGCCCGCCCAGCCCGCTGCCGAGGAAATAAAAGCGAAAGCGCTCGCGGCCCCGCCCCGAGAGCCGGAAGCCGGAGCCGCGCTGCCCCGCGGCTTCCGCACGGGGGCGCTGCGCCGAGAGCACCCGAGGTCGCCGCTTACGGGAGGTGGCGGCAGCCCGTCCTGCGCGCGCGTAAAGGCTCCTCCGTGGGTGCCTTGAGCGGCCTGGGTCCTGCATTTAGAAAGCTATATGGGGCCTGGGAGGTGGCTCAGCAGAATAAGCGCTTCCTTGTCAAGCACAAGGGTCTGAGTTCAATCCCCGGTTCCGCAAAAAAAAAAAAAAAATCTATGGAACTCTGTTGGAGCTACTGATTTTTTTTCTTAAAACAAATGACCAAAAATGTTTTATTGGACTAAATTCTGACTCATACATAAGCATGACAGTCTTCCCTGTTTAGTAAACTTTGGCAATTAAAAAACAGCACAAAACAAAACAAGCATCCTTGTACATAACCGTGAAAATGCCAAGATGAGGGTAGGCTACAGTTTCACTTTAGGATATATGTATATAGCCTCTCTCCTGTTGGCCTTAGAACGCTCAACTCCAGTAATTACGCACAAGTTTTCAAAATCATTTTTTGGAGTTGGGGAGATAGCTCAGTAGAATTAGTGCTTGCTGGGCAAGTGCAGGGTCTTGAGTTCAATCCCTGGTCCTGAAAAAAATACATAAATAAAAAATAAAAGAAAAAGAAAACCATTTCTTCACTTCTCCAAGATCTTCAATGCCGTCACCGTCCACCCCTGGTCATTTTTCCTGAATGACCTCGATGTCGTCTGTCAAGTCCCCCTGAATGATGATTTCATCCTCCCCATTACTGAGGCACCGCAAGAGAATTTCTGAGCAAAACCTTTGTGTTTCTTTAAGATCAATTTCAAAGCTTGCAAGGCCACACACTCTTGTCACGGATTTCCTCTTTGCTCTGGGCCTTTTGGCTGTAGTGGCCGTTTGTGGCACGGTCTTCGTTTTCTGTTTAATTTGACCCCTTCCACCTCTCGTTTGTTTTTTCTTTTCTTCTTCCCCTACTGATCCTTGTCCTTCACTAATTCCAGCTTCTTGTTCGGGTGAATTTTCTGCACCGAGTTTTGCAAATCCATTTGGAAAATTCTTCTCTAACCCCTCTCGGCATTTGGTAACCAGGCGCACGTTCCCAGTGCTCTGTTGGTGATGGACAGACTCCACCGAAAGGGACTCAAAGCGGGTGATCAGCATCTAACTTGTCACTGTCCTTCCGATCAGCTTTGAAATCGCCCCCCACCCCTGGGGCGGGGGAGATGGCTCAGTGGAATAAGCGCTTCCTTGGCAAGCTCAAAGGCCTGAGTTCGATCACTGGTTCTGAAAAATAAAAAAAATCTGAAATCGCCCCCACTAGATTCAGCAATGTCAGCAGCCATTTCATAAACCCGGGCGATCACGCAGTCCTTGCTGCTTCTGGTCCTGCTGCTCCCGCCAGCGAAAACGACATTTGCAACTCATCTTCCCTGACTAGGGTCGTCCTAGAACCCATCTCTTTATATATATATACATTACAGGGTCTACAGGGTCTTACTACATAGATTGGACTCATAGCGATTCTCCTGTTGTCAGCTCTTCCAAAGTGCTGGGATTATAGGTGTGCACCACCACGCCTGCCAATGCCCCCCAGGGACCGGGCTGGCAAGGCAGGCAGGGTATCAACCTGGCCTCTGAATTCTGCTTAAGCAGGTGCTTTAGTCTGCTGAGCTATCTGACCGGTCCCAAAGCTACACATTTAAGAATATTCAGGGGCTGCACTCAAGTGCAAGGTCTTGAATTCAATCTCTGGTACTGCAAAAAAAAAAAAAAAAAGAATATTCAACCTGTGACTTCCGCCTACACAGAGCCCTCAAAAAAGTGAGAGAGGTGATTTTAGGACCTAGAAGTCTTGAAGCCAAAGCTAGAGACAGGTGAGAGCCCGTCTGACTTCCCGCAGAAGGCAGGAGAATGGCATTGCCCAGTGCCACCGCTGGCCCAGCTGGGTGGGATGGAAGCCAGGGCGGGTCGCAGGAGCACAGGGAAAGAAGGCCAAGCACCGAGGGAGGGTGCATGGGCAATGCAACATGCAGGGCTGGAAGGTGCTGGGTCTCTGGAGACTATGCCAGGGTCACACTGCACTCCCCGAAGCCCCTGCACTTGCCCTGGAAACCCTTACCTGAGCAATCAGGAAGGACCATTAGACCCATTCAGAGACACACCGGACGAGTGGGGGGGGCATGGGAGAGACAGCAGGAAGTGTGAAAACAAAGCCAGGTCAGGCAAAACTTATTTTATTAGCAAAGTGCCCCCTTTCCCCCAGCCCACTGAGCCACCATACCCAGCGGGGCTGTGGCTTGGTGGCGCAAGCCTGTAATTCCAGTGCTGGGAAGGCTGAAAACAGGAGGATCACTAGGAGTCCGAGCTGCACTGTGAGACTCTGTATCAGATACATAAAGAAAAAGAAAAGTACTGGTGTGTGCATGAAGACCAAGCATATTTATTTTCAGCAACACATGCTTAAAAATACAGGGCAATTGGGAAGACTTTCCCAGATTCATATCCAAGTGATCTATGTCGTGAAAGCTTATGAAAATTAGGTTGAGTTCTCTTTAGCTCAATTTTATTTATATGTAAAATGCTTTAATAATAAGTGAAATTTTGATGACTTGGGCCAAATATAATCACTGTCACAATGAAGATGTAGACCACTTCCAATGCCCCAGAAGCTCCCTGTGTCCTTGCAACCTTGGATCTGCTTCTATCACTACACATCGGCTTCACCTGGATTCAAAGGTTATTACATAATTGAAACATGGCACGCACTTTTTGGTGTATTTTTTTTCTTGTCATAATTCTTTTGAAATTCTTTCCTATTGTTTCAGGTCAGTAATTTATTCCTCTGCAGCAAGAGTTCTGGCTCCCCTAGTTCATCCTGTCTGCGATGTCCTTGATATAATCATCAGTGCAATGTTTTGTGGGATACCAGGTAATCCAGATCTCTGTCCCCACAAAACCTCATGGAGCCACAGGGATTTTTCAGAAGTGAAGAATCTAGAGTGTGTGGTACTGGAATTATAGGTGTGCGATTAGTAAATAGGACCACTGCTTGGGTTGGCAGAGCTCAGGTTAGGATTGAAGGTGTGAGAGCTCCAGGCTCTCTCAGGCACTCGGTGCCCTGCATATAGTACAGGGACAGAAATCCTTCCCTCCCTCCTTCCCTTGGCTGCTACTTTGCTATTCTCTCTTTGCCATTTGTCACCGGCCTTGGACCCAGCCAATCAGAGACTGAAACACTGTGAGTCAAATCAACCCTTTCCCTTTTAACTTTGGGTGTCAGATGTTTTGTCTCAACAAGAAGAAAAAATAAGACACATTATGAAAAAGAGCAGGTAAGCCAATATAATTATTGATTTACACGTGGCATGTAAAAGAAGGTGTTTTTGATCTTTGTTTCTAATCAGACAGGAAGAAAACATCCACATCAGTGGACCTACACCATGTCCTTAACATGAGTGGGGCTCGGAGCTCACTGCCTGGATTGTCTGTTTTCTTAGCTTGCTCCCCTAGCCTGTCAAAGTCTGTGAGCTACCCAATAGATCTTTAAGGTACTGATTTTTCTCTGAGCCAGAGCTGGCTTTAATACCTATACCTCCAAATCCTGGAGGTTATGTGACATGACTGGACTTTAAGCTGGTGGACCTCTCAGTGTTCACAGGTAGACTGCCAAATGGGGGTAAACTGGCAAACCTTATGGTAAGGCAAGAATAAATCATTCGCTGATCCCAAGTGTCTGTCAGATCCTAGTGAACTTCGCAAACCAGAGGGAGGGCTTTCGGGTCAGATGCAGATGTGGACCGTTTAGCCCACATTGGGGTGGGGCACAGGTCAAGAAAGCAGCTGCTCCCCTTGCCCCACTGGGAAGGCAACGCTGTCCATGCACCAGAGCCAGGCAGAGGTGGCTCGTGGTCCCAGCCTTCCTCAGGCAGGTGATGTTCTGTCGGGAACACAGGGGAATACAGGGCTGTGAGACCTGGGAGCTGAGGTTCCAGGCGAATGCACAGTTGGCAGGGTAGCTCTGACTGATAAACTTGGGAGGCCACCGCTGAAGCCCTGGCCTTACCACAGTCAGCTGCGGAGCACCAGAGACCTGGCGCTTATCAGCAAGAAAAACCAGGCACAGTAACAGAAATGCTCAGCCCAGCAGTGGCCTGGACCCGCCTGCTGCCCAAGGCAAAGTGAGGAGACACAAGGGCCACCCAGAGCAGGTCTTGCCTGCTTCACTGTGACCCATGAAGGGCAGGAACAGAGGACAGCTTGTCTGACAGGATACCACCCCTTACCAAAGTCAGAGCAAAAGTGACAGCTCAAGAGCGAGCCAGAGAGCGCCGGGCGTGGTGGCGCACGCCCATAATCCCAGCACTCGGGAGGCTGAGGCAGGAGGATTGCTGTGAGTTCGAGACCAGCCTGAGCTACAAAGTGAACTTAAAGCCAGCCTGAACTGCAAGTGAGACCCTGTCTCAAAAAGACAAAAAAAAAAAAAAAAAAAAAAAAAAAAGAGTGAGCCAGAGAGACAGAGAGGGAGAGACTTTCCTGCAGAGACCCAGCAATGCCACCCACAGGAAAAGATTCCTTGCAAGTGTCCTGGAATTTGGCCTAATCAGACTGAGGTTTGCTTTTTGGGGAGAAGGACATCAGAAAGGAACAAGTAGGTAGGAATCAGTTGCCCACTCTTGCAAACCTGTGTCCAAGTTTCTGAGCTGTCGAGAAGAGCCAGGAGAAGGGGCTCAGGGCATCTGCCTGAGGAGTATCTCTCCTCTGGCCTTGCAGCTCACCCCCCTCCCTGCCACAGAGGTCCCTGCTCCATCAGATGCTGTCCAAGAGCGTCCTGGTTCTGGTTGCCCCCGTCTTTTACCCATTCTGCCTGAATTTAGTCTTCTGGGTTCATTTGTTGATTTTGATGTGCCCTTTGTTCTTATTTCCTTGTCTTTCAATTTGATATGCGGGTAGCTGTTTTTGTAAATGTTGCAAATCCTTAACAGAATAAGGGGCAGGTATAAGCGAAAAAACAAAACCAAGCAACAAAGAAGAAACCCAACTGTATCTAAACAAGTGCACCACGCTCATCCTCCTAGTTCACACTGGCCTAGAAGTGCTAGATAATCTCCATTCCAAACCTGCCCCAGTCCCCTGAGAAGGCTGCCGCTCGCCAGTGACACATAGGAAGTCTGGGTTTTCTCAATCATGCTGGCTGTAGTAGCAAAATGCCGCACGTCTAGTGCTTGGCCTGCGTTCCCCGGTTGGGACTCACTAAGGCGTTTAGCCAGGCATAGGCCCGAGAGAAGACTGAAAACACCAGGGGAAGAGGCGAATGTGGGCTTCGCTTCTTCCCCATGTACACTGCGCCAGCAACCTCCACCCATTTGAGTCAAACGGGCTTTTCCACTATATTTCTACTGTTAGGTCTGAGAAGCCCACCGCGTGAAGAAAGACTCCAAGAGACGTCCTCTCATGCAAAAGCAAGGGGATTTTATTTTGGAAACTGTGCTGGCACAGGGTCACCAGGCAACTGGGCCACAGTGACCTCGAGCCTTTGTTCGCTCAGGATTATATAGCATTTTTGGTGGGCTAAGCAGCAAGCAGAGTGACAGAAGCCAATCGCGTGTTAGCTGGGCTTACATTCGAACGGATAGGATGGCTCGTATTGGTCTTTGCAACAATTGGGTGGTGTGGGTCGTTAGGGAGGTTTGTTCTAGGAAGGGTCTTGCCGTCCCGGGAATTGTTGGTTTCGGTGGGGTTATCTTAAGAACATCTGCAAGCTGTGGGGCACCTATGGACATCACGCGGACATCACGCGCTGTAGGGTAGGGCAGTAACCATAGTAACCTTAACAATCTATTGTGACTCAGTAACAAGGTCTGGGTGACTCATAGAGTCTGTTTGGTTTGGGCTTCACAGTGTGGGGTCCTAACACTACGTTTTGAACAAGAGGTGTCCCCCCACCCCCGATAGCTCTGGGGACACTTGGGGCTGGCCTGGGCTCCTCTGTAGGTGGAGAGACCACGAAGGGCTAGGTCAGTGTGACTGCAGTCACATCACACAGTCCTGGTGTACAATTTCACTTTCTTTTCCTCTTTCGATGCAAACTCTGAGGCGTGGTAGCCTGGACCGGCTGGTAGAACTTCTGCTGGAGCTCTGGGCAGGCACAGAAGCTGTGAAGTTCTGTCTGCTGTGATCCTAAGCTGAGGTCATGGCCCAGCAGGGCCTGTGGGACAGGATGGCCAGCAGAAATGGGGGTCTCAGCTTCGGGTAAGTCATCATGTTCTCTCCTTGTCTTTCATCTTTAGTAAGTGGATAACTGACTGGTGGTCAGCTTCTTATGCATGGAACTAGTGTGGCGCTGGGTGTGGAAGGCCCACCTGAGGATTACTGCTAGCTGCATAAAGGACAGAATGGGAGAAACTGTTTGAAAGCTTCCAGTTCTCTTGGGCTATTCTGCTGGAGGACCATGTCATGGTGGCTTTTCTGACGAATTCGTCTGTTCTCATTGGAGGAGGAGCTAAGGACCTCACTGTGGCTGAGAACGGCTGCGTTTCACTTCGGGGGAGTTCTGGTCCTGGCTTTGAGCATTGCTTCCTGACTCCAGAGGAGAAGCTGGGATACTGTTCAGCTTCCTGTAGAAGCTTGTTGCATTGGCTTTTCTGATGGGAACGGGGCTTTCCTCCTCATTAGAAGAGCTCAGGACCTCGTTGTTGCTGAGGATAGCGGTGATACTTTTGGAGGGATTTCTGGCTCTTACCTTGAGTGTGTTTCCTGGCTCTTCAGATTCCTCAGCCTGCTAGCACAGATCCTTCATCTCACTGGCACAGATTTCCTAGCTTCCATCACTGACCATTGGACCTTCCCAGTGCAGATGTGTGAAGCAGGCCTGAGTGAGGCTTTGTTGTGGGCTCTAGGCCTCTAGTTGTACTCGTGGGAGGCATTGCTATAAGCTCCAGGATTTCAGCTGGACTCATGCAGGACATTAGGATCCAGGCCCTTAGCTAGATTCTTCGGTCTTTAGTGTGTGCACAGATTTCCTGCACTTCTTGTATATGATTCTTTGGGTGATTCCTTATAAGATAACATTATAAACTGTGTCCTATAGTATATCTTTTCCCTTGCAAAACCCCAGACCATGACAGTAGGGTGAAAGAACAAATAAATGAAAAATGCAGAAAGCTGATTTTTCAGCTTTCAGGAGAGGAAGCAGGGCCAGCCCAACTCATGTTGTCTTTGCCTCTCCTTGTAACAGTGAGGCCATGCCGGTGCTGCCCTCTGTTCCCTTCCGAGGATGGGGAATGCAGGATGGAAGGATCCCCTGTGATCTCTGACTCCCCACATGGCCCTTGCCCCAGCTCTGAAAAAAAATTCTGTTCCTCAGAAGGTCTTTTTAGAATAATTAAAATTCAAATCCAAAAACAGTCCATTAGCAAACTTTTCCCTGCCTGTGTAGCTGGGGGCCAGCTCTGCTCTGAGCCATCTGAGTGCCCCTGCACGCCATGGTCAGGCAGTCTCCCAGCATTTCACTCCAGGAAGTGAGAGCAGTGCCAACAATGAGTGCAAGAAGGTGGAAATGAGCGCTGCTCGCTCTGTTTTTAACTCTGGGGTGTGTTACACATCTGGCTAGAGAGGGTAGCGAGGGAGGAAACTGCCTTTTAAACATGGAGGACAAACAGCGATGCATACAAATTAAAACAGTGTAAAAGCGTATGGAAGCACCTTTAATTATGAGCTGTGGCAACCTCCAGAGCTGCTGCAGCCCCAAGAAAGCTGTGAAAGACGGCTATTTTTTCGTTAAAACATTTGATTGAATTCACTCATAATGCCCTCGGGGCCCAGGGCCTTCGGCTTTAGTGGCCTGCCGATCACCAGTTTTGTTTCTTTAATGGATGGCCTGTCTGTCCCTGTGAGGGTTTTGGTAATTTGTGTCTTTTAAGAAAACTGTTTCTTCTGTTATCAGACCCGCGTGCATAGGGCTCTCAGCAGCATTTCCTTGTTGTCCGTTTAAGGTCTGGGCAATTCATAGACCTTGCTTTCATTGTGTGTTAATAAACTGGGTCTTCTCCTCTTGTGGGTTCTTCTTTAGCTGGCTAGATGGAGGCTAGGATTTTTAAGGCAAGAAGAAGAACAAATAAAATAAAGCAGTTTCAAATTAGGTTAATAGAAGAGTAACAGTAATTAATACAGTGCATATTCCTTCCCTTAAATGGAGGTGGCATTCCAGACGCCCCTGAAGTAAGTATAAATCAGCGAGGTAGCGAAGCTATATTTATTTTAGTATTTATATCTCTTAAGGCTTTATAAATCCTTCCTACACTCTTATAAACCTTTCCCAGACTTTAAAAAACGCTTCTTAACCATTTCTTAAACTTACAAACCTATGTAATTTTAACAACATATGTATACTATAAGGTACTACTAACATCCCATGATATAGCAAAAAATCTGTGATAAATAATTTAGATTAATGGTTTTTGAAAAACCACAAAAACAGACTCAAGCCATGAAATAGCAAGGGACTACTGAAGTTATTTAGAGTGCAAGATACAGGCATGGAATAGTATACAAACAACATTAGCACAAATTTTTCTTTTCAATGAACTAAAAGAAACTAGCTTAACTATTTTCTCTATATATTAACTACTTGAGTATATAGATATATTTTCCCTTTTCTCTTTCCTCCTTTCCCCATCCCCCCACCAGTTTTTCTTTTCTCTTGAACAGTTGCTTCCAATGCGTTATGAGTATTTGTTGTACATTCTGAACCATATTCAATTATTCAGCATCTCATGCTATTAAAATAATGTGATTTTTGCACACATAGATCTGCTTTATTTCACTTATAAGTATGGTCTCAAATTGCATTCATTTACCTAAGAAAGTCTTGAATCTATCCTTCCCTATGATTGAGTACTCCATTATACAGAAAAAACACCTTTTTAAAAAAATCCATTCTTGGGCTAATCAACATTTGGGTTTAGTGATGGCTGGGGAGATAGCTCTGTGGTCTAGGCACCTGCCTGGCAAGCCCAAGGACTCAGGTTCAGTCCCCAGTACCACATATTGTGCTGTTGTGCCAGACACTGAAACCAGGCATGGGGGTGCATGCCTACGATCTCAGAGCTGAGACAAGAGGGTCACTATGAGTCCAAGCTGCATAGTGAGACCCTGTACCAAATAAATAAATAAATAAATAAATACATATATTTTTTGAAGATTTATGACAAATTGTGCTACTATAAACATAGATGCACATATATCATGGTGAAATGATGTTGTTAATCTTCTGGGAAGGTACCCAGAAGGGGAATAGCTGGGTCTGACCTCTAATCCTAGTCTTTTCAGGAGTCTCTACACTGATTTCCAAAGGGGTTGTACCAGTCTGCATTCTCACCAGCATGGAGAATGATTTCTTTTCCCCACAGCCCTACCAGCATTCCTTATTGTTTGATTTCTTAATGGTAGCCATTCTTTCTGGGGTGAGATGGAATCTCAGTGTTGTTTTAATTTGCATCTTTTGAATGACCAGTGATGTTGAACATTTTTTCATGTGTTTATTTTCCATTTGCATCTCTGTATCTGAGAAGTGTATATTCATGTTAGATGCCCAGTTTGGGGGACTTGAAAATTTGGATGATCTTTTCTGGAAATAAGCCTTTGGTTTCATTGAACTTCCTAATGCTTCATTTCAGTTTTATTAATTTCTACTTTCATTTTTATTTTTCTGCTTGTATTAAGCTTAAATTGTTCCCTTTTCTCTAATTTCTTCAGATGAAACTGTGCATTGACTCCATCCTTCTTCTCTTATCTTTTCCCGCCTCTTCCTCTAGCTCTCTCTCATCTCCTCGTGTTCCTCCTCCCTATCTCCTCTCCTTCCCTCCCTCTTTTACCCTCCCCTGCCCTCCACTTCCCTTTCTCCTCCTTCACCTTGAAGTACTGGGGTTTGAACCCAAGAACTTCATACTTCACCCCCAGACCTCGCTCTTTCTTTAAATAAAATTTTAAGGCTGGATTTGTTGTTGTTTGCTTTGAGACAGGGTTGCGCTGTGCAGTTCAGGCTGGTCTTGAACTCACTTTATAGCCCAGGTTGGTGTTGAACTCAGCGATCTTCCTGTTCAGCCTCCTGAGTGCTGGGATGACAGGCACGTGCCACTACATGCTGAGACAGGATCTTACCCGGTCTCTATGACCGGACTTGAATTTGATCCTCTTGCCTGAGTCCCCCAGAGTGCTGGGATTGCAGTTGTGTTCCCCCACACCTGGCCGTTGTCTCTCATAAGCTATGCACTTAGGGCTACGTATTTCTCTCTAAACATTGCCATTGCTATGTCTCACACATTTTGATAAGTTGAAGTTTTTATTTCATTCATAAGTACTTTGAAATTTCTCTTGAGACTTCTTTGATCCTTGAAATGCTAATATAAATGACATATTTAAAAATTTTTTAAATTTTTTTTATTTTTTGATTAATAGGACAGTTTCAATAATTAATGCATGTACATTGTGATCTTTTTAGTGATTATCTATGGTACAAGATACAGAAAGGACATCCTGTCCAAATGCTATGAGTATAAATCTTTCTTCACATTGATTTAAGTGAAAGTAGGTGTATATCTATCCTAACGATACTGTATATACAGATACAAAATGGTCCTTCCTCTGTATTCCCTTTCTTTGTTCAGTCCTGTTTGAGATGGGTATTCCATTGGTGTCTACCTACTATAGGTGCGTGAATTCAGCAAAAACAATCCCACACAGTTCAGAAGTCCACAATAGTAGTAGGTTATCTGCAGAAGTTGTTGACTTGAGTAAATAACATATTTTTATAAAAACAATATTTCCCAACATAAAAAGAAAGAAGATTTAGCATTTTTGTAACTCTCTTTGTATCTGGCTCAATGGAAGCTGCAGAACTCTCTTTTCTTCTTACTGCTCTTGCCTTTGACTAGGGCTGATTCTGACAAAGGCTACACAAACTCTGGAAAATTCTCCTTTTGAGAGAGAGAATGGTGAGATAAAGGGCAAATATTATCTTAGTATTATTCTGAAAATAGTTTTGACTTTGTTGACAAAGGTCTTGTATAATCCCAGAATTCCCCTACACCACATTTAGAGAATCACTCCTCTAAAACACTTGACAACTGGTAGACGTCACATTTTAACTGGTTTTTGCAACCATTCCACTTATTTTACACAAGAACATGCAAAACTGATTTCTTGACTCTATCTGTAGTAGCTATCAAATAAGTTGTCTGGGCCCAACTCTAAGAATCAAGTAGTTAAGTCTTGGCTCCAGAGGAGCAGCCTGGACCCCCAAATAATGAGCAGAGGTCACCTGAAATTGTGACATGGTGGCAGAGGACAGAGGCAGAGCCTGACCAAGCTGGCCCTGAACTTACCTGTGACAGGGACTCCCTCACTGCCAGGAGGCTGGGAGGTACGGGTCACCCCTGTGTTCTCAGTCATGGCACAAGTCAGTGTCTGTTTCATTTGTGTGCATGGTTAGCTGAATAGGGTGTGCATTTTCTCTTCACTTGTAGACCAGTAGACCTGCATAACTATTTTAGACATTTACTAGTTCAACACTCGTCATTTTTGTTCCTCTTTATGGGTTTTCCCCCACCTTGTTTTGGGAAATGATCTCTTTCCAGTAGACTTTAAAAAAAAAAAAAACTTTCAACAATCATTTAAAAATTTTAATAATTTTCCAGGTCCTTTATGTTGTTTTCTGGTTGTTCCTTTCCTGCATGGCATTTTGGCCACCGAATGTTCTCATAACTAAATGGTAATGTTTGCTTTGTTAGAAATTCCCTGCTGTTTCTATTTCTGCTGGTTTTTCCCGTTGCTTGTCTGGACTCTAGTCACAAGTAGAATGAAGTTTCCACAAACACCTGTCATTCATTCTTACTCGGTGCAAGAAGCTGAAACGTTAAAATGCCATGTAATGGCACCATGACCTTGTGGGTTTCTTGGGGGGCTCCGCATGTCTGAGCATGACAGCCTTTCTTTTCTTTGAGTTCATTGTTTTTCTTAAGGAGAAATCCTCATTTCCTGACCGATGTAACTGTTCTGTGCTGGAGAACAGAGTGTTCTATATTTTCCCTTTCAAACACTGCCTGAGTTTTTGTCCCATGCCTCCTGCATCACCACCTCCCCTCCAGGCTGCAGGCTCAGTGGATACTTTTCTAACCAGAGGAGAGAATCTTTCACTCACAGCAGTAATGTTCCTCTGACCACTTTCTCTCCTGAAACACTGGCTTCATTTCTGATCTAATTCCTTCTTTGTCCTTGTGAATTAATTTTTTTTTACTGTCATTTTAGGGGACACTGAAGAGAGGGAAAAGAAAAGCACTTTCACATGCATTTTTAACTGGAACTCTTCCTTTTTCAATAAGAATGAGAATTCTATCCTGATGAATGTTTCAGGAGTAGGAAGTTTAAGTGATTCTTTTATAATGGGATAAAAAAAAATCCTGTCAGCCTTGACATAGAAGCACAAAGTTTTTAAAGATGTTATAAACAATAGGAACAATTCATAATTAAGAATCAGAGTTATAAACCTTTTTCAGCTTATGGTCTAACTGTTTGAAATTCAGGGATCTTAGAGAGGTTTCCATACAGAACCTCCACAGGTAGGCTGTATACAGAAAACATAGTCTGGTTTTGAATAGTTCCATGAATTTCCATGTTGGATGAGAGAAAAGCATTGATATTCTTGTGACTATTCTAAGTCAGAAATTACCAGATGAATCTTTGAACAAATTATGTGATCTAGAATGCCATTCCTTCCCCAGTGGTAATAGGTGCGAGAGGCACAGATTGATTGATTGATTGATTGATTGATTTATTGTAGAACCAGGGATCGAACTCAGGCCCTTATGCTTGTCAGGCAAGCGCTTATTCTACTGAGCTATCTCCCTAGCCCCCAACAGATGGTCTTATTTATTTATTTATTTATTTGTCTTTTTGAGACAGGGTCTCACTATGTAGTTCAGGCTGGCCTTAAGCTCACTTTGTAGCTCAGGCTGGTCTCGAACTCACAACAATCCTCCTGCCTCAGCCTCCCAAGTGCTGGGATTACAGGCATGTGCCACCACGCCCGGCCGGTCTTATTTATTTATTTATTTATTTATTTATTTATTTATTTTGGCGGAACCAGGGATTGAACTCAGGCCCTTGTGCTTGCCAGGCAAGTGAGGAAGCATAGCTTTAGAATCTTCTAGGATTTCTTGCTTCGTTGTTAACTAAGAAAGCTTGCCTTTTAGTGTTAGTCGCGCAATAGCTCATTTTTAAATTACTTTTTTGTCTGTAACTTTTTGTTACAGCTTGTATTAGAGTTCTGCATAGAAAGGCCCGCAAGTCCATGATCCACAGTGTGGACAGCCTGACCCAGAGAGCCTGCGTTACACTTCTGGATGGAAATGGGTCCACTAGAGAACCTTCTCCCTGGGGTGGCTCACGTTTTGGTTCCATTTAGGTTTCTGGCTGACTGAGCCCCCTACAACGTGGAAGGCAATCTGTCTTACACAGAGTTCAGCTATGTAAATGTTGATCTTACCCAAAAACTTCTCCCAAGATGACAAATAACATAAACCATCACCGTAGCATAATGATGCCTGTAAAGATTTAACATTTTTTAATGCAACATTTTCCTAGAGATTCAGGTCAGGGGGAATCCTTTCACTACGCATTGCTTATTTGTTTCTCAGAAGCCCTCTTTTCTTCCATTTCACCCTCCATTACTTCCTAAATACGAATTTCCCAAGATCACTTATGCTACGCCTGCTGGCTCTCCCTTGACTGTCCTAGTGTCTCAACTCATCTAGCTGCCCACCAGCTAGATATTGGAAACTCAATATCTACTTCCACATTATGTGTTTATTTCACAGGGTGGTCACAGACGATCAAGTGTCACAGGAGGTCATTTTCAAGCTTTTCAGAAAAAACAAAGTGGAAATTGCAAGTGCAATAACAAAGCCCTTTCCTTTCCTCATGAGCCTCCGGGACCGAGCCCTCATCTCTGAGCAAATGTATGAGGTAAGCGAGAAGAAGCTCCTGGAAGGGGCCCAGCAGCCCTGGGCTCTGTTCTGCCAGACCTCAGGGTATAGCCAATAGGCTGAGAGGCCTTGTGGTGGCAGAGCAGGAGTCCTCCCTGGCGTGGGGCACCTTGGGTGCATCTGTACTGCTATGGCAAGCTGAAACGACACTCATAATTTAGAGGCAGGATTATTTAATATCCAATGGGCACTGGCAAGGAATCAATCCTTATAAAACTGTCCGGCCCTGATTGTTGATAGTTTGAGTCTTATATGGGATAAACAAGCAGGAAAGACAGAAGCAGAGTATCTGGTGTTGATTGATTCTTGTAACATGCACGATAGTAACCTGCTATGCATCACAGTGATCAGCTATTTCTTTTTTCTTTTTTTGTCTTTTTGAGACAGGGTCTCACTATGCAGTTCAGGGTGGCCTTAAGCTCACACTGTAGCTCAGGCTGGTCTCAAACTCACAACAATCCTCCTGCCTCAGCCTCCCGAGTGCTGGGATTACAGGCCTGCACCACCACGCCCGGCTGACCAGCTATTTCTAGAAGACACAAGTAACAGGAACTGTTACCTGGGCAACTAACAGATTGGCTGGGAGGAGCAGCCTTTTCTGCTACAGTATAATATATTAACACTCGCTACTAGGAAGATAGTTCAGTAGAATAAGTGCTTGTCTGGCAAGCACAAGGGCCTGAGTTCAATCCCTGGTTCTGAAAAAAAAAAAAAAAAAAAAAAAGTCAGTTAGCAAAGGGCCAGCCAGAGAGCTCAGTGAACTAAAGTTCCTGCTTAGAAGATTACATTGTGTAATAGTAGGGCCACGCCTGGAGTGCCTGATGTCATGCTGGTCTTCTGAATACGCGCTGCTTGTCACGACACATCAGTTGTTGCCGTGCTGTTTCTCGGATAGATGTTTGTTTAGAAAGGAAGGGGGTGGTGAATGAAGACAGGAGACAGGAAAAGGGGTGTTGCAGCACTTTCCTGCTACAATGCTGTATATGGTTAGATTCCTAAACTTATATGTAAAAAATATGTAATACTTTATTCCTATTTTTTAAATATAATTTTTAATTTTTTTTTGTCATTTTCTGTAGGGACTTAAATTTTAGCATATCAATACTTGATGAAAAATACCTGTTCCATGCTATGCCTAAGATATTTGATATTCAGACAGATAGTGAGGTTAAGCTCAACAGTCTAGGTTGTAGGGCAATAAGAATAAGCTTCTCTTCTGGAGGGTTAACAACCTAAGTTTGCAGACCAAAAATTAGAGAAAAAGAAGGGCCACAACAGCCAACATTTTCGCCCTAGCCTTTCAAGGTTCAGTGAAGACTCAGGACATAGGAGAACCTGTACTGTAACATCATATAACTCATTTATGTCCCAAACTTTCTGATCAAAGAGATTATGGGGCCAAAGAAGAAAGTGATCGATGATGTAGAGTGTGCCTAAGGAGAGTCACATGGAGAAAAACATTTTTTCAGGCTTTCACAGAGAGCAAACTGGTCTAGCAATGGCTTTGACTCATCCACATGGCTGACACTGACAAAAGATCTACAAAGTGCTGTACTGGGTTTCAGGATAAATCCTGAGTGAGTTTGACTGACCTTACCAGATACAAAAGCTACAATTCTTGCTAGATAGGTCTTGCTTTATCTTGTACTTAACCATCCAGCAGAAAAGTATGAAAATGAAGCATAAGAAGTAAAACCATATTATGCTGAGCTGTAGAAGGCTCAAGTCAACAACCTCTGACATTGCCAGTCTTACAGAAAACCCACTACTATTATGGACTACTGGACTATTTTGCAATATTTTGTTGAATTCACACACCTAACACATGACAAAACTAAACAAAAAAAGGGGATACAAATGAACAACCATTTTGTATCTGTATATTCAAAATGGTTAGGATAGATGTACAGCTACATTCTCTTAATTCAATCAATAGAGAGATTTGTTCTAATAGTCTTTGTAAACAGGATATCATGTCTGCATCTTGTATAATGAATAACCACTAAGAAAACAACATGCAATGTATTGATTATTGAAACTGTCCTACTTATTTGATTTGAAATTGTCTCATTACTATTTGTTTCTCAATAAAATTATGGAAGAAAAAAAATTCCTGCTTACACAGAGCACAGGGATTGTGGTTTGATCCCCAGCACCACAAGCTGTGCGGCCCGCCCCCGGGGTACGCTGAGACAGCAATTGAAACTGGGTGTTGAGGGCTGGGGAGGTAGCTCAATGGAATAAGTGCTTGCCTGGCAAGTGCAAGGTCCTGAGTTTGATCCTTGGTACCAAACAAATAAACAAACCCCCCCCAAAAAAAAAGAAAGAAGAAGAAGAAAGAAAGAAATAAAGAAAGAAAAAGAAACAGTGTGGTGATGTGGGCCTATAATCCTAGCACTTGGAAGGCTGAAAACAGGACGCTCACCACTACAAGTCTGATCTGTGTAGTGAGACCCTGTAGACCTTGTACTAAATACATTTTTTTTTTTTTAAAAAGGCAAAAGTATTCCAGGCAGGGCCTTATTACAAAACCAAGTTATTTCAAATGCTCAGCCTTGAGAGATTTGAAACTCAGAAGCCAGTTGTGCCATACCAGGGTACATTTGAAAGTAGATGCTTGCTCCTCTCTCTAAATGGTTTCTTATTCTTTAGACTTTTCTGCAGCCCCCGACTGCCAGTGAAGGGCACTGATGGATCCCCCGGGGAAGCCGAGAGCAAACCTTCCCTGGGATCTCGGAACCGTGAAGTGTCTTTAGGCCAGGATCACCAAAGAGGGAGGCAGTTGCTTGCTTTCCCAGGGTCCTGCAGGCCAGCCCAGTCCGAGAGGACGGTGGTTGTTACCCAGTCAGCAGAAGGCCACTTTTGAAAAATTCTGCTCTGGCTCTTCCAGATCCACCTAGCGTTCAACTTTGAACACACTTTTATTCTTTTTTAAATTAAGTTTATTGGTACAATTTAAATGTTCATCATAGGGAATTTGTACTCATGCATGATGTATCTTGGTACCTCTTTTTCCCCCATTGCCCCCACCTCCTTTCAATCCCTCTTCTCATCACTTACAAAGCTTTGTTTCCATTTTATTCTTTTAAAATCACTATCTCTTCCCAACAGCATATCAATGTCACAGAGCCAGGTTCACAAAAATAATGGCAGTGGGCACTTAATAATATATGCCAGATTCTAATATTTCGTGAGAGAACAAATTGTCAGTGTGTCTATCAGTCTAACAGTCTTTTGTAACCCATAAAGCCAAAGCCCCATCATTCTCCATTCCATGTCTTTAAGAGTTTTCAAGATGCTTGTACAAACCTGGTCCCAGTGGGAAGAGTGATGTATGAGGTCCTCACTGAGCTGCAGAAGACATTCCGCCCGTCGCTCCTGAAAGTGCTGTTCAGCGAAACCAACCTGCAGGCCTATCCTGATCTCAATAAGATCTCCAGAAGCTTCTCATACGGTAATTAGAGCTTGCCAAGACTTCTAGAGGGGTGAAGTCCAATCTGCTCATTCATTCTTCATTCATATTTGACAAGAGAAATTCAGTGATGAAGCAAACATACATGAGCCACGACTTCGTGAAGCTTACACACAGGCCAGGTTATCCCAATGGCGGGTTTGTCCCCTAGGACAGAGTCACCAGAGGAGCCCAGCGAGCCCAGCCCAGGGAGGGACAGCAGAGGAAAGCTGTGAGGTGCCAAAGGGAGGCTGAGTCACAAAGGATGGGTGGGAGCTTTGGAAGCTGATTTTGAAGAATCTGACACCTAGCACTAAAGAATTTGACATTTCTTCCAGGGGGAGATAAGAAAGCAATAAAGGATATTTTAGCAGACAAAAAGCAGATGTCAGTAGGAAGAATAGGATGTGTTCACTTTGGGAAAACTCTGCCTTGGTTAGAAGAGCTCTCTTATTTCTATGCCATGATACATTCAAGTCAGAGGAAGCAATAAAGAAAATCAAGCTCTGGGGCAGTAGCCTATCTGCACCCAGGATGCATCGGGCCGCAGGACCCCGGAAATGCTGTTTCTTTAGGGCTCATATCTCTACAGCTCGGATCCTATGTTAGGCTTCTGTCACCAGGAGCCAGACAGCTTACAGAGGAAGTGTTTGTTTTGGCTCCTGGTTCAGCCCTTTGTCTCTCTTGGTGAGACAGAACATCAGGCAGGAGCAGAGATGCTGACTTATGGTGGCCAGGAGGCAAAAGGAAGAGAGAGGAAGGGCGGGGATCCCAGCATCACGCCCCGTGAATGACGCAACTTCCTGCCTTGAGACCCCCCCCCCCAAGCTCCACCACCTCCCCATAGTGCCACAGAATGGTGACCAAGTCAGCGTGGCCTTTGGGGAGCATTTACTCTCCATGAATCACGGGATCCTGCTCCAGTCCCATAGCCTGTTACTCTCCAGCACTTCCCAGCCTCACCGAAGCCTGCACAGGGGCTTCCTGTCCTTTCTCTGTCCCTCTGGACCACACAGATTTCCTTATATCCCCCTTCAGATGTTACCGAGATGTGATGTCACCGTGGTCTGGGTATGGGAAAGCATCCCTAGTTGTCCCCTAGGTCCTCTTTGCCTTACCCTTGCTGATCCCCCAACTTCAGTGACTACTGACCCCCAAAGATATGCTCCTTTGTCAGAGTTGTGGGTGACATCTTTCTTCATTCCTGTTTTTTTTTTTCTTTTTCTTCCTCCAGTCTTTTGGGTCTTGTTTCTTCATCTGTGTTTGCTGGGCCACTCTGAAGTACAACTCTGACACTCAGTGTCCAGAGCTGGTTTTCTGCACCCCCCTTTGCCACCTCCCAAGTCACTGGCACAGGTGTGACAATGGTCACTTCGCTTGTGCCATTCAGAAAGTGGATTTGTCTTGTTTTCTCAGATCACCACCCATCCCCTGGGGGTGCCCGTTCCTCCTCTCTGCTGTCTTTTTTTTTTTCATTAGATCATCTTCCCGGACTGCGGTAAACCGAAAGGTGCTCTCCTTTTGCCACCCCCCCCCCGCCACTTCTAGAGGGTGCGAAAGGGAGACTGAGTCACAAAGGCTGAGTGGGAGCTTTGGAAGCTGATTTTGGAGAATCTGACACCTAGCACTAACGGTCCCTGTTTCCTCTCCTCCTGTCTCTGCTGTACACAGCTCCTGCTCCTGCTCTTTGTTTCCCTCCTCCACTGCCTCTCATTTTTTCTTCTTGGTTTTGTTGGAGACAGACTCTTGCTCTGTAGTTCAGGCTGGCCTTTAACTCACTATGTGGCCCAGGCTGGCCTTGTGTTCACAGTGATCCTCCGACCTCAGTCTCCCAAATGCTGGGATTACAAGTGTGTAGGGTAAGATCGGATCCTGCCATGTGGGATGTAGAGCCTCAGAAAAACAGCATCTGCAGGAAAAAAAAAAAAAAAAAAAAACCTAAGACACGTATAGTACATATCATAAGAAGCATCACAGACATGAAGAAGAGAACTGAGAGATGCAAATTCTTGATGGGGAAGCAACACCAGGTGGTGAAAAATTAGAAAGAGAGAGAAAGGAATGAGGTTGAGCAGACCAGAAGCAGCAGAGCCTGGCTGTGGGGGCGGGGCCTTGATGGGGTCGGGCGAGTGAGTGCTCAACAGTGCGCTGAACCTGAGTTCAGTGGGAAGCGAGGTCTCCCTCGCCCCGTGGCTGGTTGGTCAGATGCCTGTGCTTCCCTGCACACGAGCGCGTGGCTCTCCTGCTGGAGCAGATAGTGGAGAGATGCCCAGAGTACCACGGGGCGGTGGGCAAGGTAATTATAGTTTGAACTACCAGTTGCCTCACTGAAACTGAGAGATGCCCAGCTGCAGGCCCGGGGCATCTCCCTTCCTTCTTTCTGAACCAGCCCCGACACGAACACACACTTTTGTTTGCCCTGCGGTGGCAGGGACAGGGAGAAGGAGGTGAAGTCTCTTAATGGAAGAGCTCTGGGGGAAGGGCAGAGGGGAATAAAATGTGGATTAGGGGACAAACCGGGATTCCTGAGTGAGTCTGATTTTATCTCAGTGAATCCGGGATCTTAACACAGGCTTGTCTCTTAATGATGGGCAAGCACTGCGGGAAACGCGCTGTGAGAGGACTTCGCCGTGGTGGGGGTGTCACAGTGTGGACTCGCAGTAGCAAAGACAGTCACGTCCCCAGGCTGCAAATCCTGTAGCGTCACAGTCATGCATGCGGTTTATCCCTGCCTGAAGTGGCACTCAGTGTCCCATGCCTGGACCGCCAGGATGGCGTTTGGAAGGAAGAGCTCATTGCAAACTCACCTGTCACGGGTTGTGTGGGAATGATGCCGCATGACGTCTAGGAGAACCGCGCGGAGGTGAGCTTAAAAAGATAGAGATAAAGCAGGGAAAAGAGGGAGAACTTCACGGAGAAGAAGATGGAAATGCAGAGGGAGGACGGAAGTCAGGAAGGAGGGGCGGAGCCAGAGACCCAGGAACAGCTCCTCGAGGGTGGTGCTCATGCGGTCATGTGCAACGCCAGACTTACAGAGGAGCACGGGAAGGGCCAGGGAGCCGAGCAGGTGCCGGGAGGGGCAGCCAAGCTCGGCGGCCGTAACATGCTTTCGCTCCCAGGCCGTCCTGCGCCCACCACAGCTGCGTCTGGGCAGGTGAACAGGTCACTGTCAGCTGTACATCAGATTCTTGTTTCTTTCCTCAGTGCCCTGGGAAAATGCTGTACAAACAGATGAAGGAGGAGAATCAGAAGAAATGCCCAGATCTCTGCCTTATGATAGATACAGTAATAAAGATTCAGATTACTCAATATCTTCTCTGTTTTTGCCCTAAGCATTGAAGCCAGGGCCTTTGCGCTACCCTGCATCCCAGATCCTGCTGTACATTTTATTCTGATACAGGATCTCCCTAAGTCTCTAAGTTGCCAGTCTTGGCCTAAACTCAGTCTTCCTGCCCCAGTCTTTCTGAGTGCTGAGATTCCAGCAAGCACACCGCTGCAGGCCACCCATTTCACCTACTCATATTGCTTTCAACACAGAGACATGTATTATTTTGAGAGCTTTCATGTCTATCCACTCGTCTACTCACCAAGTCATCCATCTGTTCCTCTCTCCATGCACCCAGGCCTCACCATCCAGCATTCCTGCTGCAGAGAGACAGCTCAGCTTTTACTCAGGGAAAACAAGTGGCACAGCAGGCTGAGTTCAGACTGGTGGGGAGTTCTTGTGTACAGAACACAAAGCAAGGGAGAATGCAGAACACAGGGCGAGCCACGCACTCTCGCTGTGCCTCTTCTCTGCCTCACTGCATTTCCCTCTTCTCTTTACTTGTCGCCACTCTCCATGCAGCTTCGCCTACACACAGCTGCTGTCTCAGTGAGCTTCTCTTCAATTGTCCTCACGTGCTCTCTGCTAGCTCTTCTTGGCCCTTGTTTCTATGACTTTTTCTCTTTCCGTCTCACTGTGTGGAGCAGGCCCAAGGGTTTCCCACCACAGCGGTGCAACGATCTGGGGGCTCTGTGTCCAGCTCACGATTGACCCTTTCCTTGTTTCTGCAGGGATTTATGATCCACAAACTCCCCAAATGACTCACAGAGGAGAGAGGGCCCTCAGGCTCCCGCCAGACGAAGGAGGGAGCAACAGCAGGACTGATTGCCCGTGTCCTTCAGGTAGGGAAAAGTCTCCCCCTTCTTGTGTCCTGTTCTTCGCTTTATATTTGCACACATACAGATGCAATTATGTTCATTTTCTGCTTTGCTTTTCAAAACTGCGAGAGAGGCACAGGATAAAGGTAAGGCAAATGGCGGAGTGGCGGAATCCTGAGTATGGAACATGGAAAGAGAATACGCCAAGGATGGCCATGGTGCCGGTGAGGAAGGCATCGTGCGTGTCAGCAGGCGGTGGCGGTTAGTGGGGAGACTCCCAGCTGCTGATGGAAGTGTTAAGTTCCCAGACCTAAGTTTTGTGAGTGACTAAAATCTTGCTGGTTAGAGAAGTCCTGTGGGAAGGTCTTAGGCAAGAACTTGGGGGAGTCATGCAGGAAACTTAGGCAAGAGCTGACCAAAGAAGTAGCTCTGGTGTGGTGATTCCTGTGAAAATGGGAGAATTTTTGTCAACCCCAGGACTTGAGATCTTCAAGACTGAAGAAAATCTAGAGAACAGTGGCACTAGGCAGGCATCCAGAGGGGTTAAGATAAAATCAGAGAAACAGAGATAGAAAAGTAGAGCTTGAAAGACAAAGCAGGAAGGGGGTTAGCTTCAAAGAGAAACAGGACATAGAGGGAGGGTTAGAGAAAGGTGAAGAGAGACAAATAAATAGTACCATTAGTAATATGGGAAGGAAGCTATGCGAAGAGAGGGGTGCATCAAGTAAACAGTTTTAACTGCGTCTAAGGGAAACATTCATGCTTAAGTAAGGGTCAGCAGACACAGCAGTGCCCAGAAAGGGGTCTCTCCTTGAAGGAGTTTCCCACTGAGGTTTTCCCAAGCAGAGTGACTCCGAGATACCCTTGAAGCTCTAATCCCCTCCTGGCATTTTCATAAGCTCTCGGATAATGAGATGGTTCTAAAGTGCACGTCTGCCAGGCTGAGCCATGCTGCAAGCATATCCTCCCATGTACCTGAGGGTGCTTATTCTAGAACCTTCTTCATCATAATGTTCAGAAATTGAACACTCCCAGTAGAAACCACTGTTTTTCTGACAGTGGGCACTCCTGTCTTTCCAGGCTTCCCTCTCTCATAAAGGATAAGCACCCCGAATTCTCCTGCGCCCTTCTTTCTCATTTTCCTCACTTTTGCACAGTTGCCCTTTGCAAGATGCATGTCAGACCCTATCCCTTGACGCTTACGCATGGTGGTCTTGGTTTCCCTGGAGATCTCTGTGACTTCCATCCGCCTCATCACCAACAGCATCAGTGGCCCCCGAGTTTGCAATACTTGGATCTTTCTTTCCTAAAAGAGCCGTTGGTGTCACCATCCCTGCAGTGGATGCTGCTACCTGGGCTCCCTCTGCTCCTTGTCCCCTCTCTGACCTGGGTGTACTCTCCTATCCCGGGAGGACTTTTCCATTGTCCAGGAAGAGCAGAGGCCGCGGTGGGGAGGGGGAAGCATATAAGATGAGGAAAGATGGTAAACGGCAGGTGCACAAGAAGGGGCCGGAGGGGCCGGCAAGATAGCTCAGCAGTCTAAAGCACCAGCTTAGGCAACCTGAGGCCAGCATCCAGGGACCAAGCAGTTCAATACCCAGCACCACTTGCTGCACCAGCCCCATACCCAGGGCAGGCTGAACCAGTCACAAAGAAAGAAAAAATGGGAGGGGCAGAAATACACAGAATAAAGAAAAGCATGTGGACACACTGGAAGCTAGAGCTGCAGCACAGGGCAGAGAAGAGGGGAGTTGGGGAGGAACGGAGAGGACAGGGGAGAGGGGAGGAACAGGGAGAGGA